>DF240883.1:41696-99590 GCA_000507305.1 Breviolum minutum Mf 1.05b.01
CAACAGCAACAGCAACAACAACAACAACAACAACAACAACAACAACAAGTCACACCAAGGAACAACAACAAGGAACAACAAGGAACAACAAGTAACAACAAGTAGCAACAAGTAACAACAAGTGACAACAAGTAACAACAAGTAACAATAAGTAGCAACAAATAAGAACAAGTAAGAACAAGCAACAACAAGTAATAACAACGACGTCGACGACTACAAGAACAATATTTTTTTTCTTTGGTTGCGTCTCATGCGATAGATAACAAGGACAAGAACAGCGATAATGAACAGACATGTTGTATCATCTCTACTCATTAGAACAGCGACACAGATAGTTTAGTACAGCAGCACAAAGAATGAGAACCTTAAAGCGATTAAAATGAGCACTAAGATCAAGGTCCACCAGATCCAAAAAACAGGAATATTGAACTTGTAAGTCATGTTTAATTCGAGTGGAAATCTCTTTCTTTCAAGGTCTCTTAGAACTCTAATCTGCTCAAAGAGAGAGAGAAGTAGTTCCGCAGCACTGAAATAGAACTCAAAGGCACCTTACTGTCCTGCTTGCTGACAAGCAGCGACGCTTTTTGTAAAATTCTCGGCAGGTGAAAAGATGAAACAAGCTCAGACTACATGGAAACATTATAACGGAGACTAAGCTGATGTAGTCACTCAAGTTCCTGGTGTCTACTAGATTCCTGCACGTTTTTGATTTTTTCAATAAAAGCCACTAAATATCGATGCCACCTCTAAGGTACACTATTTCTCGGCAATCAATCAAGAGAGCTAGAAAGCTGAGAGCAAGCATGTTCATTGCTTGTGATAGAAACAAACGGAAAAGTTTGACATACTTGCACACAGCAATAGAGTAATTAATATTGATGGAGACAGATAACACTTCTGCCTAATGAAAATATGTGGTAGAACCTGGACAAAGTCCAACATGGAAAATCGGCCATCACTCACTGTTTTTGCGCAAACTGAAACACCTTTAAAGTATTAGAAGTCTTTCCAACTGAGTCTAGAAAGTCTTCTTAGCGGCTTAAGCAATTTCTCCAAAAAATTTTGCTTGTTTCTGCAGAGTTGTTGTTTTGGAGTTCTGTTTGATGTTTTTGTCTTTTTACAGTCTCTTTTCGTCCAAAGTCGGAACTACCACTGTCATGTTTCAAATGTCCATTGCGATACTTTCAAACCACTGAGAAATAGCTCACACCTTTTTACTGGCATTCACAACAAACACAGCATGCTTTCCGAGTCCGGTGCCCATGATATGCTTCCCAAGTTATTTTAGTATGTGTCTTTTTAGCTTGACAAACCACGTATTGGCGCATGGAGGCATTTTGGGCGCTACGATCCATTCACCAGTTGGCTTCTTCGTATATCGTTGTATTTTTGGTGTATGTTGCACTCTCTGATTTTCACATTGGAGCGATGTACAACAGTGGCTTTTTCAGCTTCTTGGTTCGACTCTACAGTAGAGACCATTTTTGCAGGGCATCACTGCAAGTTTTAAATCCTTTAGAGGCTAGGTTTCCACGGTTTCATCGAATGGTGATGCTTGCAAGTTTTGGCGGCCGGTTCAACGTTGCATTTACTTGAAAATTGCCTCCTGCCGGAAGTTGCTAACAATTTGGTCTTCGACGACTGTCACTTCTAAATTCTTTTCATGCTTCATTGAAGGACCTTTGACGCTTTTGGTCAACATGTTTTCCTTTGGAACTTTGCAGCATTCGTGATGTCATGTTCGATGCTTTGAAAGTTCGTGCGAGGTTGAATCGATTACCCGTGTTAATGTGATCACGGCTCTGATTGATTCTTCTTGTTCGTATCGGTTGTCGGGTGGATTATTCCTTTTGGCTGTACTGCTTTTATCCTTAGATGTGATGCTGTCGCAGGTATTCTTGTTTTGTTTGGTGGCCCGTGTAATGCATCGACTTAGTGGATGCCTCGGAGTCATGCTGGAGGAAAAAAAAAACTGAAAAATAGCTCGCATAAGACTAAGTCAAATGTATTCAAACATTAATTTTTTTTTCTTCATCTTGGTTTCTTGTACTCCTATCTCCTTCTGGAGCCAGTATGGCTTTTTCTCGTCCTTTTCTTTCCTCCTCTACGCTGCACCTTTTCTTCTTCTTCTCCTTCCTTTCCTTCTTTTCCTTAGATACTCTCTGTCACTTCGCACTTCCTTTATCGGCTCCTCTCCTTGCATTTCCCCACTTTTTTCCCTTCCACGGCTACTCTCTTTCACATCTCAAGCTCTGACTTGTCCACTGGAACTTTCTACCCATGTTTTTGTTCTCTTGCACGTTCTCTCTTTAAATTCTCTTGATGATATCTGCCTCCTCTTTGTGCTTCACTCTGTATGACTTCAGCTGGAGTCCTCTTCTACGTTTTTCAATTTTTGCCTTCTTGCATGTTTTTGTCATAAAATTGACATTCCACCAACTCGGTGGATTCGACCACAGCGTCTTTAGGGCGCTCCGTCAGGGATCAACCCAAGCAGCCGCCAGCAAAAAAACATTCAGATATTAAAAAAAAACAAAGAAGTTGGTTTGTGGCAAGAGAAAGTCAAGTAGACACCGCAACTCACCTTGTTTGAACACGAAATGAAAAATAATCTTGTCTTCTCTTGCCTTTCCAGTCAAAACTGACAAAAATGAGAGCAAGAGCTACACAACGTTTCACGTTTCACTTGTTTTGCTGGATTGACTGGCAGATATTGGTGTTGTGTTTTTGTTTTGTGGGTTGTTGGCGGTTGTTTTGTGTTTGGTTGTTTTTTCTGGTCAGTCACAGGAAAACTTGTCTTCTCTGACATGACATGGTTTGGATTTGAAAGACTGTCACTGTTGTTACGATGAGCGCAGCAATCCGTTTGAAAAAAAAAGTTCTTCTTGTTCTTCTTGTTCTTCTTGTGGTTCTTCTTGTTCTTCTTGTGGTTCTTCTTGTTCTTCTTCTTGTGGTTCTTCTTCTTGTTCTTCTTCTTGTTGTTTTTCTTCTTCTTGTGGTTCTTCTTCTTGTTCTTCTTCTTGTTGTTTTTCTTCTTCTTGTGGTTCTTCTTCTTGTTCTTCTTCTTGTTCTTTTTCTTGTTCTTCTTCTTGTTGTTTTTCCTCTTGTTCTTTCTGTTGTTGTTGTTGTTGTTGTTGTTGTTTGTTGTTTGCTGTTTGTTGTTTGTTGTTTGTTGTTTGTTGTTTGTTGTTTGTTGTTTGTTGTTTGTTGTTTGTTGTTTGTTGTTTGTTGTTTGTTGTTTGTTGTCTGTTGTCTGTTGTCTGTTGTTTGTTGTCTGTTGTCTGTTGTCTGTTGTCTGTTGTCTGTTGTCTGTTGTCTGTTGTCTGTTGTCTGTTGTCTGTTGTCTGTTGTCTGTTGTCTGTTGTCTGTTGTCTGTTGTCTGTTGTCTGTTGTCTGTTGTNGTTGGTCGTTGGTCGTTGGTCGTTGGTCGTTGGTCGTTGGTCGTTGGTCGTTGGTCGTTGGTCGTTGGTCGTTTGTGGTTGTGGTTGTGGTTGTGGTTGTGGTTGTGGTTGTGGTTGTGGTTGTGGTTGTGGTTGTGGTTGTGGTTGTTGTTGTTGTTGTTGTTGTTGTTGTTGTTGTTGTTGTTGTTGTTGTTGTGGTGTTTAAGAAGTGTCTTAGCTGCGGTTAGAAGAGTCAGGTTAGACTCGAAACTCTGGAGTTTCACTGAACAGACCAACCGTTCGGACGTGACTTTGGCTCAGGAACGCCAAGTGAAAAAGGTCCGTAACTCTCTTACGTGGTTTTCACATGGTGGCGGAGCTGCCTTAGCTCTAGTGCCTTTTGGGAGAGAGTTTCTTTTTCTATTTGTTTGGAATTTAAATTTTCCAGTGAAGAGTGTCTGAGACTTGTGAAGTTTTTTGATGGAGAGCAGAAGGCGTGGTCGAATCCAGTTGGTCACCCAATAGGTCAAGAAGGCCTGTTTGGACGACCTTAGTGGTCAGCAACCTGGAACAGGAATGCGTAGCGACGGTGATGGTTTGTTTAGGAAACATAGAGATGCCAGTCTAAGGCGAGCTGTCCGTGCGCACTGCCTAGGGAAGCTGAAGGAAACTCAGGAGGAGCTCCTAGTGAGTGGAACTGTATCAGCTAGTATTTTGAGTGTGTGTGTAGCTGATTGATTGCCGCTATCGTCACGATGAGTGCAGCAATGGATACTGGATGTACTCTACATTTTTTGGAGCGGATGTTTTCTGGAGATTGGTTTTTGGAAGAGAATCGGGAGTTTGGAAAGTCATTTGAATAGACACGAATCACGCCTGTCAGGGTTCGGGCGGTCCTGCCACTAGACTACAGTGCCATCTGAGAAGCAACCATTTTATGACCTTCATGCATCTTCCATTCCCGTTCGGCATCTTGTCCTTCGTTCTTCCCCCCTTCATTTAGTCAATGTTAGATTCATTGACGATGGACTCACAGGGAACGAAATGTTAGCTGATTTTCCAATCGGATCGAAATAAATAAATCGAAAGACAAACAAAACAAACCACCAAAAGTATGACCATGAAATGTTTTTTGACTCGTGGATGGCTAGCAGATCTCCTGGCCTACTCTCACTTCTGGAACGGCTTTTCTCCACTGTCTGCCAATCGTTCAAATTTCTTTTTGTTGGTTTTACCATGCAGTTACAGGAACACAAGGACAAGCGGGAAACATGATATGTGTTTTGAAAATCGATTCAAACTGGCAACGTCTCTCGTTCTACTGCGGTTTTGCTTTTGAATGTAAACTTCATTTGTTGAAAATGCTCCAAACATCTCAACTCGGATGGATGCGAACGAATTGGTTTGCAATTTTTAGCTTGCCTGTGGTGCGGCTTTGGTTTGACTTCTTGTTGCTTCTTGTTTTCGGTGACGCTTGCCATGAAAAATATCTCGTTTTCCATCATGCCGTGCCCCTTGCCAATCATGTTAAAACGTATTGCTATCAAACAAATCTTTCTTGACAAAAATCCCCGCACATTGAACGAGTTTTCATGCAAACTGAGACGTCAATATCTATTGATTCATATATCTATATTTGTATATATTCATAAGTATCAATATAAATATGCATTTATCGAAATACAAATGCACACACGCACATAATTATTTATATTTATATATATATATATACATGTATATGTATATTTTTGTTTTTCATACCGGTATACAATTGCATTTTCATTAAAATTTGTATAGATATATTTTCATACATGCATTTTTCACAACATACTTTTATATCTTTATTCAAATTTGCACATAAATAAATGAATATTGCGGAACAATGTGGACCTGCCACAAGTGAAAATAAAACCGTTTTGCTTGATTTTGGTTGATGCAAATCTCAAATTCTATCTGCATGGATGTTGTGTTTTCAACATAGATAAATCATTTTCTGAGATTGTGGATGGTGAATCTTCAGGGTGTTGCATGCTTTTATTGAAATGCATCAGTTTCAGGGACATTTTATTGTTTTGGATCCTTGGAACGGTGGGGATCCAAATTGATACTTTTTTGTGATACTCAGTCGGTACAGCCGTAACAGGGTCTTTTATTGAAAGTCCTTTTGATTTATATGGATGGCTTTCATTTCACGATTTGTCGATGCCAAGAATTTGAAAAATTTGCATCCCCTTTTCTGTGGATTCAAATTCAATTTTGACCCCCGCCACCTCCGAGTTGTCCATTGTTTTTATAACAAAAATGTTTGCGAAAGTGGCATCCCTTGGTGAACTTGGTGAGTGATGGAAAGAAGGTTGTGTCGTTGTTTTCAATATTTGCCACCAAAAAAGAAGGATGAAAAAAGGTTTTGAATCGACCATTTCTTTTGGTCGACATCTCGGAGTTGACAGTGAGGTGGAGCCAGATTCATTTCGACATTTCCGGTTGATCCTTTTTTGGTTCAAGTATTGCAGTGTTTTTCTGTCTGGCCGAAGTGTTTAGGCTAGGGCCTTGAACTTGAAATTTGTTGAAGCCGTGTCAAGGGCCGAGGGCATTGGCTGGAAGAACTTGTCTGCCAAATGTTTTCCAATTTGCAGGTCGGAAGCAACGTGTTGGCAGCAACCTGCCCTTAAATGCACTTTTGCAGGAGCCATGGGAGTTGTATAGGCACTAGAAAAAAAAACACTGTTGTTGAAACGCGCCTTCAACAAAATACGACTTCGCCAGGATTGAGGGTTGAGGGCGCAAAGCAGCTCTGGCGTGAAGCCCTGGTACTTTTTGAAGTGGCATGCTCTGAATTTTTCGCAAACCAGTAAAGGTCTTTTTTTGTGTGGATGTTTCAAACCCAAGAAAAATTGAAGGGAGTTTTTTAGGGGTCTCTAACTTTGAGACAATTTTGAACCTTTCAGAGTTTTTTGATACCCTTCAATTGTAATTGAGATTTTGGCCCTGAGGTTCGCTGTCTTGGACCTAGACATTGGGCATGCTGACCTTCTATGCCTGGTGCGCTTCCCAAATATCAAAAGTCTTGGTAGGAGATGTGGTGTTTGGCTGTGTAGGGACACTTTTGATGAAACGTCTTGACAGGTGGTTGTTCTGCAGTGCTAGCAAGATACCAGATTGCATGTTGGTGATGTCAGTGATTTGCTGAGGGTTGCAGAAAAAGCGGAACACAAGGCACAAGAAACAGCAAGCAGCCTTTTTTGTGTATGATGCAAGACCCTTTGTCTATTGCAGCTGGATGTCTGTTGTTGATGTGTGGGAGCATTTTCCCCTTGAAAAAACGGGTGGATGGGGCAACATGAGAAGATCATCCAAAATGAAACACGAACAGTAGAACTCACAGCATTCGCTGGCAGGTGCACCCAGCTGGATTGCACCTTAAGAAGCAGAAGAAGGCGAGATAAGTCTGTCATTTGTCAGCCGAGTAACCGACAACCCAACTTCTTTGCTTGTTTCATGCATCAAAAATGCCAACAACAACGAGTTTGTTTTTTTGGTTGTCAAAGGGGGGAGCTGGTGGCCACGCATGCTTGCATTGAAACAAGCCCGGCGCTTGTTGTTGGCTCAAGCCCTTTTTTTTTGGGGGTGGATTTGGATCAGCTGCACCACACGCAAAAATACCCGGCCGAGCCTGGGGGGGCAAAAATGCAGATGCCTTAGATTTGCGAAATCATGGCTATGGTTTGATAGACCAAGGAGATGTTGTTTCAAACCTCGTTCTTTGCAAGTGCAAGTCTTATCTTGAAATCTCTTACTTTGGCCGACTAACTACTTGTACTTGTTGTTGTTGTTGTTGTTGTTGTTGTTGTTGTTGTTGTTGTTGTTGTTGTTGTTGTTGTTGTTGTTGTTGTTGTTGTTGTTGTTGTCGTTTCGTTTCCATTTGTTTGATGGTGGCCACCACCTCCTACCCTCTCCCAGCATCTCGCCACGAACCAACTCAGGGCCGTGTTGACACCACGGCCGCGGGCTCCTTCTCAAGGCGTTTTGGGGACATTCGACCAAGATCCGGTTGGTTTGCCTGGTTGGCGGACAACATAATATACCCCAGTTGCCGTTCCAACAATGAACGTGGATGTTTGGAGTGGTGATGCTGGAACGTTCAGGGATGAGTTGAACGATTTGTGAAGTCGATTGAAAAGGGGGATGTTTTCTGAAAAGACGAACAACTGCGAAGTCTTGTGATGTGTTTTTTTCATTTATTGGTGATTTTTCCTTCGCTGCACCATGAAAACTTAAGGGCATGAATAAGGGGAAAAGGCATCCGATTTTTCAGGGCCGTCGGCACTCTCGGGAGATGTTTTGAGCCGTGCTTTTGGTGGGGGAACTTAGACAACTCTTGGCATTTTGTGGCAGATAAAAAACCTTGTAACTCAGTTACCACCACAATCAAAGGTTGTTTCTTTTTCAGTCAGGTCAGAAAAAGGTCAAGATGACACTTACCACTGCCTGATTTACTCGAGTTCTTGGGTGACTCATGATGACACTTTCGGTGGTTTGTTTGTTGGTTCCGCTGATCGGTAAAGTCTTGAGGTCTGGCGCCAGATGCCAGTGGGACAGCTCTTCAAGCAACAGGCCCTTTGAAAGCCAAAGAGAAGAGAAGGGTGAGCAACAAAGTATGATTCTGAATGAAATTGGAATCTGTAACCTTTTGCCAAGCTATGATCTCAAGGTCTCACGGGTTTATCTTCGGCAGATGGGTTTTTTCATGGACCTGTTAAAAGAACTGTGTCAGGAACCGCTTTGGAGATTGCAGAGGTGCGATGGGCACGTTGATGGGTGGAGGTATGGGGGTTATGGCGTCCGTCCAAGCTGAAAGACGCTGAAAGATGAGAATAGATGGTCCCTCCCCTAGTTGCCCATAGAAACTTAGCCTACCATGGCCCAGAAGAGCCTATAACTTATATATAACTCATTTACTTGTTTACCAAAGTTGAGACTTTATCGATGTGTCGATTGGTGCAGGAACCAGCAGCACAAGAGACACCGAGAACGTTTGGGGCCCCAAAGATATGACAGGGACCATCCTGCGACAGCTCACCTCATTGATACCTGGTACTGCGGCTTCTGAGGAGCGGCATGAAAGCTTTGCAGCGGCGGGTTGTGGGCCCAGGGCGGTTTGTGAGCGGAACCAAGGGAGCATTCAGAACATAGAAGAGTGGAAAAAGGATGAAAAAGGAAGCCATGTTTTGTTGAACAGCTGATCTATGTTGCTACCTCCACCCTAAAAAGTTGCCTAAATGTTGCGAGTTTTTCCATCTCATTCTGCTCCCAGTCTGTTTTCATCACTTGGGGAAACTCCCCTATCTGCTTTCACTCCACCTAAGACCCACATGAAAGAATCGGTGGCCTTTTTGTTGGGCCGAGCTCCAGAATCGCCGGGGGAACCCAGCTGTTCTTGAAGGATCCACCTGAAGATGTGCCACCATCAACTGGTTGAATTTTGTCCAACAGTATGGAAGGGAGTGTTGAAATGGTGTATCTAAATTCATTCTATCATTGGCAGTAATGTTCAGGAGCTTCCTACAAATTACCAATACACCTTGGGATCTTGTATTTTTTTCCGACACCAAATTTTCAGTGAATTCTTCGTTGGTGGTTGATGTTGCAAAGGAATTTCTATCAGGAACATGCTGCAAAAAAAGTATATACCTGCAACCTAAACCAGTAGTGAATCAAGTTGTTTCGTAGCGGGTAGCAATCCCCATGAACAGTACAACCTTTTTTTTGGTACGGAGATTTTCCGGTTGAAGCAGTGTTTGAGGCTTCAACCTCCACTGGAGCTTAAAGCTTTGGAGTTGGCGACGCCACGAGGTGTCAATTATGTGAAAACCACAGGGTTTTTCAGTGGGAAGCAATTTCGAGGTGGGTTTGGTGAAGACTCAACAGTTGAGGTTTGTTGTTCCGAAGCAATGGAGGTTTTCTTCAACTCATCCGGGATGTAAAGATTGCCATGACTGACTCCATGTTACCATGTTTTTCACCCACTTCTGCCTTGGATGCAGGTCTCCGAGAGATGAGAAGTTCAACGAAGACATCTCATGATGCTGGGTGCAAAATCGTGGGGACTTCCCCTAAACACTTTAGGATCTTAAACTTTAGTTGCTGCATAGCAATTTTCTGATTCACTTTTCACATTTCGAAAGTTGAGTTTGTCCATTGAGTTTTTGTAATCAAAACCTTTCTCTTCAACTTGGGAAAAACCCCAAAAAACCAAGAGGTGAGTTTTTTTTTGTGGGAAATTTGGGGGAAGCTGAAGATCTTTGGGTTGACCAACGTTTGGGGATGCGCCAAGGACATGTTGGCGATTGAAGGTGCAGATCCTATGGATGATCGTTTCACCAGGCGTGTGACAACGGTGTGTGACTCAAACCTTTTTTGAAACAAATGAGACAACGGTGAAAAGTGTGTTTTAACTGACAAGATGGAGAGAGTTTTTTTCAGAAATGTTTCCGAATCAACTCAAAATTTGAAGTGTATTGAAAGGAAGGCTGTTTAGTTGTTTCTTTATCTTGGGGAAACATATGGTTGCCTTGGCAGCCTTGAACTGTTTGCATTTTTCAGAATTCTGGGAGATTCTGACCGGAGGAAGCGAGATCGTGTGACGGAATACTTGGAGATCCTGAACCAACAATCTCACATTGTCGGCAGCTGAGATTTAAAGGGCTCAAAGCCCGAAAAGTCGCAGGACAGGATTTTTTCTGATGGCATGTCTCAAGACTGATGTTTGCGAACTCTCCCAGATTCATACTGTCGATGGAAGAAATCCTGCACCACCTGGGATGTATAAAACCCTGTAAATGATGGGATATTTACCATATCAACTGGTGCAGGATTTCTTCTATCAACAGTATGATTTCCCTTGTCTTCAAGCGAAGAATCCTTACCTGAGGGATTTTTCTGCTTCGATGTTTTCCACTGACTTGGACTCTGATATCCAAAACTGTATAGGATTTTTCTTTTCAATCTCGGGACTTTTCTTGAGTTCCATGTTGCTTTTCTTGTAGGTATATAGTACATGGCCTCGCTCTCATTCTGTACCCTTTGATGGGCAGGTGAGAAAGAAATGATGAAAAAACGAGGGGCGCATCCTCGGTGTGACTGCGACTGCCGGGTCCTGCCTTGCGGCTTTTCCTGCCTTTCTGCCGTCCATGAATCCATGAATTAGATTTGTTTTTGAAAAGAAGAACAGTGTTTTTAGGAATCTTGGTGGGATGATATCAAGAAGTTTCTGCCTGGTGCACTCTTTGACAGGTTTAACGGTGGTAGATTTTTGCAGGTTTGACTCTTTGAAAGAGTTGACTGTAACAGTGAAACTGTTCTTTGCCACCCTTGTGTTGCACAGCTTTTTGAGGGCAAGAATTAGGGAAGCACCATGTGAAATCCCAAGCACAAAACAAGTTGAGTCTGCCTTGTAGCTGTGCATTTGGAGAGCATCTCGGAAGCTGATTGCTCTGATTGCTCTGGTTTTTGGTAGAGAGCTGATCAGCTCACTAGAATTTTTTTGGGGGCAGTTGTGATGGAGCCATCCTCGAAAGTGAGATGGCTCCCATTGCCATCATCAAGTGATCTCCATGACTTGTTGAAGAAAAGTAAAGAACCAACCACTTTGTTGTAAAGATTAGCTCACATTTGTCTTTCTCAAGGAGAAAACATCCTCTATTTTTGTTCAGATCATTGATGCTTTGCCTGCAGTCCTTAAAGGATAAGGCCCAAAATGTCTGCTTCGTTTTTGGAAAGTGTGTGTGACTCGATGAGTTTGGGGATGTGTGCAGATGTTTTTTTTTCATTTTTAAGAGTATCACCAAACAACATTTGAGCACTGCTCCAATTTTTCGCCCGACCTGCCTTGCTGCTCCACACGTTTTTTTTTTTTTTTTGTGAGCAACAATCCCAAGTTGATGGGGTATGAATCAGAAAATACAACTAACAACTTACAACAGCTGCACAAGTTTAGCCTTGAAGCCTTCGAAGTTTACGGCATTTCCGTCATGTTTCTGTCCTTTCCGAGGTTTTTGGTTGACGTTTGTTACTAGGACTCGAAAGGACCAAGTTTTTTCGACGCCATGGTACGGCCTCCAGGAAAAGTTGTGAGGTGTGAACTTCCAAGAACAGGGGAGGATAGGGAGGAAAACTTTAATGCCACTGGCCAACAAACGGGAACGGAATGTTGAATATGTGTTTTTTAAATATATCATAACTAAAGTTATCAATATCAAGTGCAAAAGCTTGTGAGATGTATGATGGTTGGAATTCTGTTTCTGCCGATTGCATAATTGAGGAACGCAATCGCTAGTAAGTAAGGATGGAATACTTATCCTGTGGTAATTTCACACCTGAAGATATCGCACACATTTCTGTTTGGATCTACTTCCGACCCCTTAAGTCGGGCGCCCCATTTCGACCACAATTTTTTAGACCATCTTTTGGTCCAGCTATTTGAATCATTTTTCTCGCAGATGCTGGTGGCTTCTCGTGGCTGCGCTGTCTTTCAATTTGGCCTTCGTGGGTGTTAGGAGAAGTCACTTGGGAAGCAAGTTGGGTCGGTCTTTAGTGGAAGCACAAAGGTAGAGTCACCCAGATTTCGGGGGACATGTGGATTTTTTGATGTAGAAAAAGGGGATGATGGTATATAGATATATTTGATCTTCCTTGAAAGTGGTGCTTTGACAAATTTTACTGGAGGATGATGGCAGGATGATTGAATCTGGATTTGAGCATAGTCCGGTGGCGTAAAGGCCATATTAGTTGCACGATGCACGGAGGGCGGCACTCGCAGAATTGTGCACCAGCCAAGTACCACCAATGTTGAAGGAGAAAACACTTCTGGGTGGTGCTTTGCAGTAGGGAATGAGGCTCTCAATTATTCCCTATAAAACGGTTATCCCTACTAAGCATCAGCCAGAATATCAGGCTTATGACTCTAGTTCTATTGTTGACGTCCAAGATTGGCTGATAGCTTTGTTTGGAGTTTTGGAGGTGTCCTCATTAGCAAAAAGTAGGAAAATTTCAAATTTTTGCTTTTACATTAGCAAAAGTAGTCATATGAACAGAATTTTTTTGGGTGTGAAAAAAACATACCATGCTTTTTTTGTTTTTCTCAGTTTCCTCCATTGAAAAGAAAATCGGTTTTCTTCACCTGATTGAGGTCCTTCTCCAAGCCGCTTCGTGGCCATCGCTGCCGAGCGAACGGTGGCGGAGGACAAGGACCGATTGACACCCCCCGCGGATGGCCGACGCGGAAGAGACTTTTTTAACATGATGCGGTGTGTGTCTTTGTAAAAGACAGTTGTTGTGAAAAGGTCTCAAATTTTTCAGTAGGATCATGATTCTTTTGAATTTTCAGTTCTTTCAATGAACTTTTTGCCGCAAACATATCCACAGTTTTTGTTCTTGTTGACCACCAAACTAGTTGTTCTCAATAGTCGGAAAGATTGGTGTCATCCGAGCTGTCCAGGAGATCTCTGACAAGTTGGATGAGGATTGCCCGGGAGAGCGGGATGTCGAGTGAGAACCACAAAAACTCGGTGCTTTTGAGGATTTTGACCGGTTGAAGGGGGATGAAAGACTTACTGTATTTTTTTTTCGTTTCGGGATGGGATTTCCTGTTTTTGAAGGTCCATCAATTCTACAAAGATATCTTTTTGATGTTTGCTATTTGGTTGTTTGGAAAATCATCGTCGTTGATTCACAGGAAGTTTTTTTAAATGTAAAACAGCCATGTTGGATGTTGGGAACAAGAACGAAGCGTTGAAACGTTAGAAGTAAGAAAACCCACTTTTTTTTCTTTGTGTATTTCATGTATTATCACCAGCTGGAGGATGGACAGTCGAATATCAAAAGCCTGCATTTTTGAGAAATTCAGTTTGCCTGCCTCAAAGGTTACCCTGGCTTTTTAAAAAGTCACGAAAAAAATCCAGCTTCTTTGGACCGGACTTTTCCATGTGTCAGGTCTTGAAAAAACGGCTGAAGAGTGAGGATGGCAAAGCGGAGAAAGATGACAACTTGAGCGAATCTGCACGTAAAGCAGTGGACAAGGTAGCAGGTGTCAAGAGACGGCAACTGAAGGCTGCCTCCTGTGACCGATGTTTTTTTTGATGCTTGAGTTTCTCATGGTGACCCTGGATGGTAGTGACTTTAGGTGCTTGGACCTAGATATTCTAGGATTTTTGGTATTAGTACTTGATTTATATAATGTATGTTTCTATTTATATCTTCTAACCGTCTTAATGTATTCCATGTCACTATGCGTTATTTTCTTAAGATAGTTCATCACCAGGAACCAGCAGTCAATCAAGTTTTTGGCCTCGAGTTTTTCGAAGGTAAAGGGTCCGATCCCTTTGTAGAATTGCCGTGTCTGACCGGGCTGAGTGGTTACTGCTAGAGGCGCCGAAGAAGAAGTCCAGATCCATTGTGAAGAAAAGCTTGGACGAGGTGGTGGAGCGATTGATGTAGCCAGTGGATTCTTCCTGGTGATCAGATTTTGTGATACATAATCAGAAAATTTCCAACTTGTCAGCATTTTTTTCCTTGCCCAAAAGTTATTACTTGCATCTACCCCCACCTAGTAACAGTCACAAGTAAAGGTTTATAGGGCTTCCTTACTGAACATGTAATGTCATCCTGGTGGTGAATGGCATCCTTGGTGGGGGGGGTTTAGATCCAAATCCCTGTGGATTGAAAGGTGCTGAAGTCTGCGAGTGACGAGGATGACAAGGGCAATTATCTTCCAGCCAAGCGAGATGTTTACAAAGAGGTGAGACTCCGTCCACATCTACAAAGAAGTGGTTCATCAAATTGTGTACCAAATCTATTTGTAATCACCTGGGACTGTTTTTTCATTCATGAAATGTGAAAAAGATGATGTTTTCTTTTGATCACATCTTTTTGACGATTGCTTCTTCATGGTTACATCTTCCTTACCAGCAACTCACTCACCAGCCCTTCAGCAGGTGGGCATTACTCGACAAGAAGTGGAACGTTACTGGAAGAGAAGGGATGAGAGCTCCAAGAATTTTACGGACAAGTTTGTGGGTATCTTGGCCCTTTTGGCGATGTGTTCTCTAAGATTTTGTGCTGATGAGGTTGCGTGTTGTTTTGTGGAGCTGCTGGAGGGAATGGGGTTAACAGAGACACCCAAAACACCCTCCAAAGGTGAGAATTGAGTTGAATAGGAGTGGTCATCAGTTCAAGCTGCTCTGTTCTCATTTGGAAGGCAATTCCTTTGAACTAAGAGATGTATTGTCAGCGACATTCTGAAACACTTGGCAAAAAACAACCTTGACCCATCACATTTTATCGGTTTTTTGATCCGACTGCTGCAGTTCGCTCTGAAATCATTTGATCGTAAGTGGTTTAGGAACCATTCTTGGACGCTATGGAAGAATTAAGGTTTATAGTAGAGATACCGAGATCCCCTAAATAGCATGTGGCTTGTAGCTTTTGTTTTCCCAACTGCTCAACATCTCAGAGGGATTATCCAGCCCGCTCACTGCAGCTCCGTACTATTTCATCTTCCCCATTCTGCTGCTCATCGTCGCCTATTTGATCTATGACTCCTTCGTGAATCCGCAAGAGTTTGTGACTGCCTCAATGACTGGTCTGGACTAGTCCGACGTGACCAACAGGTCCGTCTTGACCAACAGGTCCGTGGCATTCCGTGGTGCCCATGTAGGGCTGGGGTCCCAACCTTGACGGATACATCCGTAGAACTCTAAGATCAGATTTCAGGCATGACAATTTCTTTTTTGGATGCCTTGATTTAAGAACAGGTGAATTTTGAAGCTGCAAAATGACCAAGAGAGGCAAGAGCATCGCCAACCTTTGTGATGGTAGCACCGGTTCACCATGTGCTTGTTTCAATTGCGTTTTTCCTGTGGACAGCTGATTACCATGACTCTCAGAATGAGACCTGCCCAGCCAAACTGCGAATGTTCAGCGGAAAAAGGCGGGTTGAGATGGTAGTGCTGCACGCGAACCTTCAACCTTCTTGAAGCTATATACACATAATAGATTCATAGAGTCATGTCAATCCAGCCACCCCTACTTGTGTAACGTTTTAGAATCTGACGACCTTTCATGACGACCATCTTGGATTGTGGATGATGCACTTTCTCCCGCCTTGAGATGGTCCATCTACTCTGAAGCCCCGGAATCTGAAGCCAAACCCTCAAGCCTTCCTCAAACCTCACAAAAAGGTAAGGTGTATTTTTTCCTCTTTGCGTGCAAATGCATGGCATTTCCACGTGTTTTTTTGTTGTTTGAGAGGTTTAGAGTTGGGAAAGGAAAAAGGGACCGAATGTGTCGGAAGGCCTTGGATGTGTTGCCGGGAAAGACCGCAGATGGCCTTCGAACGGTCGGGGGCCCCTGATTTTTGTGGTTCAAAGATGGTTCTGTTCGATGAAACCTTCAAGCAAAACGGTCGTTGAATCTGAAATATCACCATTCTACGGAAGAGCTCCTTTTTTGGGATATATTTTAGAGACATCTATAGATAATTCCAAGTCATGACTTTTGCTCCAAAATCGTTGCAAAAAAGTTGTGTGGAAACCCAAGCATCCCAGTGGTATTTCGAGTGGGGAAGTGGGGTGCGTTTGAGCTTTTAGCAGAAGTTCTTCCTTTGAACACAGGATCGTTTTCTTCTATTCAACTTGGAGATGACTTCTTCAAGGAGATTGGACCCTCCCAAAAATTATGGTGATGGATTCGCCGAAACTTTTGAAGCCTTCGATGAGATTTTTTCCAACATACCACAGAGTCCGCTTCAAATGTCATGGTTTGGGTGGAACTTTGAACAGTTCGCACACCGGGGGGTTAACTTGTACTGAAACCACTTGAGGTTTTGGTCTATGGAAAGAAATTTGAGGCAAGGGGTGAAAAGGGAGGGTTGAAAAACGGTAAAAGTTGGATACAACAAAAAGAGACCATACCAAAGGATGTTTCACCTCCACTTTCTTTGTCAAATGATATTGGAAAGGGAACAAAAGACTGTCGTATGCCTGTCTGAATGGACTTTCCATGCTTGCAGTGTTTTTTGTTTGTGAAAAAAAGTTGTTCCTACTGTTGATGGTTCAGAATTCCTGCATCACCCACCTGGGATGGTGCTAAAACCCTGTAAATAATGGGATAGACTACCAACCTCAACTGGTTGAGTTGAACCCGGATTTCTGGTTGCCATCAACCGTGGGACGGACCATACCAGTTATGCCGTTATGCCCCTGGATGCACAGCTGCCATTTGCCAGGTTTGTGAAAAGTCTCTCTTCATCTTCAGCATTGATCGAGCCATCCGGCAACAGGCAGGTTTTTTTGGCAAGTGGGAGCAGGGGGATGCTGTTGAATCTGAAGCCTGCTGGTTGCCAATGTCCACTGTTCACTCTTGTTTAGAGTGAGGATGAGATTGTTTTTTTTGAGTGTGACTCAAAATGAAGCCCCCCAAAATTTCCATCAGTTTCCTAGCAAAAAAATGGATCATTTGGGGTTTGACGGGATTTTTTGAGACAGCCAAATTTTTGGTTCTTTGAGACTTTGATCCACCATCAAGTCTGGACGGTTGTGTTGCCACATCTGGGGGGTTGACCCTCCAACCCTCCAAAATAGACATGACAAAACGGTCTAGTTTGGAAAGAAGAGAACAGGATAATTTTTCAGATACCCAAATGGTTGAAGGGCAATCAGCATCCTGAACTGGAGAGAGATTTGCTGAAGATCTTAGTTGCCTTTTTGCCAGGTCTTGTTGCTGGTATGCTGGGTGTGCACCTCAGAGATGATGACATGCTAAAGGATGATCATGGCATATTAGTCCTCTGGGTCAGCCCCAGAAGCTTTGTTGCTTTCTAGCTTTTTTGCGACTGGAGCACTCAAATTCCTAGTACTCAAGTAGTTGGTTCATGAGGGAACGGATTTTCCTACACCTCCGCTTGGCTTTTCTAGCATTTGAGGTGTGGTTTGACCGCATCATCTTGCTGCTCATTGCACTGAATTCCATAGGCACTGGTGGAAGCACGGTGGACATGGATTCTATGCGTGGTGCTGGTGGTTCATAGTGCCGCCTAATGTTTGAGATGCATGCAAACTGAGATGGATTATTGGATTTGTAAGATGTACATGACGTTTGACACCTTTGGAAAAGGCACTCTCTTCAATGAAAGATTTACCCCAAAAGATGATATAGCTATGGCTAAAAGAATTCCGGGACCGAAGAATCGGTCATACTTCGTCCATTTTGAAACGCACTCACATACATGTGCTATAAACGTAACCCTACATTCTGAAATCACAGAACACAAGCTTTTCTCATTCATTTGTTTTGGATGTCTCCTAATTCAACCCTGTTGGCCTGAGCTATTCACCAGGGCTCGCCATTGTGGACTGGCGAGAATCCGCCGACGTAGGCCGGCTCGTTTCGTTGATATCATTCCAAGCCACATGGCAATCTCTTCCAAACAAGGTGTTTTTTTTGCTGACACTAGATTAATGGTTGTTTCTGGTTCCCATAAAAGGTGTGATCGGTAGCATATAACCCCAAAAAACGGGAACCACAAAACGACTATTGACTAGATGCTCCCTATTACTGGGCAGTTGAAACCTCAACGTTTCACGCTTCCCAGGTTTCAATGGCTTCTACAACAACGTTCTAGATGTGTGGTTGACCATTTTCTTCACCTTGGAGGCAATGCTCAAGGCCCGGGGGTCAGATGTTCCAGAATGTTTCTGCCTTCCAAGCCTTCAAAATAGAACCTGAAGTCTCAAAAAAATGGAACAAAAACTCACTGGTCACACATTGACGTGTCTTTCCAGCAAAAGAACTTTGAATTTCGGAAGGTTTTTTGGAAAAAAACACCAACTTATAAATTATGAAGCAAAGAATCTCTGGTGAGATGGCCTCTCTCTTCACCAGGTCATTGCTTGGGGCTTCTTTTGGGATAGGAATTCCTATCTCAGAGATGTTGGGAAGCTGAGATGTCTCAGGATCCCCCAGTCAGTTGACGTAGCTGATGACAGCTGGTGTGAATAGTAATAATAAATCCGAATGATCTAAAAAAGTCGCTCAAGAAGCGTTTTCTCAAAGTGATGATGATGAAATCCTGTAAGTTGGGTGCTAAAAGGCTGATGATGTTGCCAGCCTGTGATAATGTAGAAATGACGAACGGGCACAAAAGCTTGCTCTCTCTTACAGCCAGAATGAAGAGGATGCCAAAAATCACGCAACGATCTCCGATTTCACATAGACAGTCCCCTTCCTTTTGTTTCAAGTGACGAACACTTGTCTAGTCATAGACATAAGTAGAACTGCTTCGGATCATTCAAAATGACCAAAACAGGACGCTTCAATGATGTGCATTTTGGTACTTTCATAGATATTGATAGTTTCTCAAAGAAATCCCAGGCCTGTTGGTTCCCAGGTCCCAAGGTCCCTCACGTGCCTGGTGGCTGAGGTTTGGAATTGGTTGGATTTTGTTGTAGTTCTCACCGTACGCTGAACTCAGAAGACGGACCGACGGATGATTGTTTGGTCGAAGCTGACACTATCATTTTTGTTGAGGTGTGTAAGGGTTGTTGAGGAATTCGTCACAAGGCACGTGAGAACATGCCAGCTGATGTGCACGACGGAAGCCTTCGCATCGATTGAATAGCCAAACCCACCTGCAAGTTTCAAATCATCGGCTAGCAGAGCTGAATATCTTACTGGCAAAAATCATATTCAAGATCAGAACAAAATGTATTTCACAAAAACGTCTATATTATATACTTCAAGTTGCTGTTGGGATCTGTTGCGTTGGGATCTTTTGATGTGCCATCTAAAAGCGTGAATCAGAATGATCTCACACAAGATCATTCCAAATACTTTTTCAAAAATGACTTCTTTAGAACGTTTTTTTCCTGTTTCGAGCTTGGTGAATTTATATCCAAAAAAACTTGACTTTTCAGAATTCAGGGATTAAATAGAAGTGAACACACAAATCAACCTGGTTGTTTTGGGTCTTTTAGACGGGTAACTGTTATACTAGCCTTACTTATTATAAGGATTATCATATATATATATACATCAGATGGTTAAAAAGAAGTCTTATTATATCTTATATCATAGATCATCACCTGTATCATCATATATCATCATATATCATATATCTTATCATATAGATGGTACACTTTTGGTCCATCATGGAAGTCCTTGGTTGGTTCACCTGGCCCCCCCAAGGCCTGGGCGAGTTTTGTCCCTGGTGGAGCGGCTGATGGGTTGGGATGCCTTTGGAGGAATTTTTCAACGGAAGTGGCGGCAACAGAACGGAGCATTAAGGGGGATTCCCCACTCAAAATATATGGGAGTTTCCTAAAATTGGTGGTGATCATTTTGGGGTGGAGATTGGAAGTACCACCATTTAAGGAAACACCCATATGGTTATTTCATAGACCCCACTCAAAACATGACATATGGTTAGTTATGGACTTATAGATCTACAGAACTATTTGATGAAAATAGATGGCACGAATTTATTGGCGGCTGGCTGCTCGCTTACCCCATTGCCTTCCCCCCTTCAGGCTATAAGCACAGGTGTTGGTGGAGTTGATAGTACATTATTTTCAGAATTTCATATAGGATTCGCTACATGTCCCTTTTTGAGAATTTCCAACATCATCCCCAACGGTTTGAGATTGATGGTAGTCGAGCTTTTTGATGGTAGTAAAGCCCAAGAGGAAAACGAACTCGCGACATCCCATTTCGTGACTCGTCCTCAGTCTGGGCTTCTTCCGTGTCTTCCGTGCGCTTCGACCCCTGCGATCGCTCAATGCGGTGCCCCAGATGAAGGCAAAGGATCAAATTAAGGGGAACAAACATCAGCAAATGTTGGGTGGTATGCTTCCAAGAAACATGGACGTTTTTTTTTTTCAAATGGTTATATAATTTGAAAGACGAAACTTCTCTGAAAAAAAAGGGCAAACATCATTCATTTCCGGTGGTTGTTCTGGTGGGTGTCTCAAGTGGAAGGACCAGAATCTGATTACATTTTTGGAGTGGAAGTGATACTGTTGATGGACAAAATCCCAAACAACCACCTGGGATGTAACAAAAAACCCTATAAATAATGGGGATCATCATCATCATCCTTGGTGGTTGTTTGGGATTTTGTTCATCAACAGTAGGTACCTAACCCGTTTTCCTCCACCTTACCCACCTCCGTTGAGTCACCGAAGTTGCAGGTCCTAGTGAACACGGTGATAAGCTCTGTGCCCAAGCTAGGGAACGTGTCAGCCTGGAGCCGAGAAGAAACGCGATTCGTTGCTGGCAGTTTGGTATCTGGTTTTGACTAGGTCCGTTTTTTTGGTATCCTGTTTTTTTGAAAAGCCAGGTATCTTTTGGAAAACCGCAGGTATCAATGGATTTTTAAACTTTGAACTTTCATTTTTTGGATTCTTACAATTTTTTGTTGACTCTCTAGGCGGTTGGCGCCTTCCTCTTCTTAGTCTTTGGCATCATAGGTGTGGTTTGGGTGGAGGTTTGCGGTAGCTCAGGATGACTCACCACATCCGAAGACTGCATCTGAACTACTACTAAAGTGTCAGTTTGTATACCTTGGAACTACCCCCCACCCAGTAACAGTCACCACCATGATTATTCCATTTTTAGTAGGGAATCCCAACCTAAACCTTCATTTGTGACTGTTACTGGGTGGGTGGTAGACAATGTATACCCTCCAACCAACAGATCCCATCCAATCCTTTCATCGGCACTTTTGAGTCGAGATGATGATTTTCGAATGGTTTCCCTTTCGGTGGGATATGGCACCAATTTTCCTTTCGGGAAAATTCTCCCAAAACGCTGCTGAAACTGAAGATCAAATCTTCAGGCTGCAGGACCGACAGGAATTTTTTCGCCAGGTGTTACTCTGATGAGTGGTACCTTCAATCGCCTTTGCCACATAGATCCCAAACCAGTGCCTTGGGTCATGAAACATCAGCCATTAGGTCACTAAGTGATGACTTGGAGGATTTTTTTGCCTTTTCATTTTGGTGTTATTGATATTGTGTGTTTTTTTGTGGGGGGAATGGATGAAATGTTGAGATATGTGTGTCAATTTTTGACAAGAACATCATGGATGGGACTCAAACTGTCCATATGAAAAGTCACAGCCTTTCGGATGAATCAACTGAGGTTCTGATGTTCACTAACAACACTGGTGTTCAATGTTGGTTGGGCAGCCCAAATCAGTGGGGCCGGGGTTATTTTTGGATGTTTGGGTTCCAAACATGATTGATTTGAGTGAATTAGCTCAATATATTGTGATCTCACGTTTTTTTGGTGATCATTTCACCAAAATTTGGTTATTTGCATGTTATTTGGTGATTGGGAAGGGAAAGTCTTTCAAAATTGAGTTCCTTGGAACTAAATTGGAGGTTTGGGAAGAAGTATACTTCACCCAGATTTCCGGGTCGAGCTTCCCTCTGTTTGGTCCATCTTCTTCATGTTGGTGCCAAGTGGTTTAGTGGAAAAAGCAGGCTTGAAAAAGATAGACATGTCCGATTATATCCTCATTTCTAGAAAGAACATCGCGACAAGGGACTTTTGGGAATATAGAAAAACTCAATCCTGGTGAATCTCTCCAAAAAAGCACCCAAAATTTCCAGTATTTAAAGGCGGATTCACCAGGGTTTTTTGGAAAATTCCTTCAACCGTCAACTTTCCCCATGCCGCCGTCCCTACGAAAAAGTTGACCAGCTTCACATCGATGAACCAAACCATCGATTCCACCTACCAGGCATTGGCCTTATGCCGAAGATGATCGTCTCTGTGGCGGTGCCTACAATTGTGGGACCCCTCGGTTTTTGTGGAGTTTTTTTGAGAGACTGTGAGATTTTTTAGGCGGGGCTAGCTGACAACTGTCAGGATGAAAACATGTTCTTGATAGTCCATCTGGATGTAATATTGATTCTCGATGATTGATAACCTTGATGTGATATTGATTCGTTCCCTTTTGGTAGTTTTGAGATTTGCTCACATTTTTTTTGATGATTATTGGTCATAGTTTCGAACACACAGTTTTCAACAAGGGGTCAGTGGTACACCAACGCTTTGCACAGGGTTTACATGGAGATTATGGAATTCAGACAAGTAAAGTAATTTTTCAAAATACTGTAGTAGAATTCCTATTCATGTCTCACTCATACCTCTTCTCCGTTTTTAATTAGTCTCACCTAGATATTCACTTGAAGGGATGCATGGATGGTGGGTTTGGGGGGCTATGGATCATCTGTGTACATGGCCGTCCCAAAACGGACTACCGAATCATGTTGGACCTGATAGCTTTGCCCTCCAGCATTTTTTGGGTTGAAAAGTCATAGATATTATAGATATTTTTGTCTGCAAAACCCTGATGGGTTGGGTAGTTTATGATCTTTTTATGTATCCCTCCAGCAAGAACATATGGAAAACCAGTGATGTGTCTTTCGCCATTTGAGGTGAGAATTCAGGAGGCTATTGCGGTGGCTTGGAAGAGGTGGGGGAGGGGAGTCTTCAACCGTTGATTGGTGGCCAAGGTGAAGGTTACGAAAAAAGATATCAGGATGGGAGGTGCAAGGATGGAAGATGTAACAAGAAATAATGACATTTTTTGCACAAGAAAGATGGTGAAGATGGCTGTTTATGTAAACAAGCAGGTCATGGGAGGGGTGATAGCTAGGCACCTGTGATGATAATGATGAATCTAGATGTTCAAAATCACTGCAAACAATTGGGACCGACTATTTAGTATATACTTGGTAATTCCACCCATTTTTCGTGCTTTTGTCAGCTTTCAAGCTCCAATCCAATGGCAGATAATCGTGGAAAAAATTCCCTCATTTTCTGACGTCTCCAGCTTGCATTGCACTCTGAGATTGTCTTTTGTTGAGAATGAGCATCACAAAGTTATGCGAAAACAGAATCAGAACAAACTCTACAGCATAGTTAAATGGAGCACAGTTGCCGGCACAAAAAGTTGTGCCGGCGCAGTTCCAACAGTTGATGTATGCATCCTTCATCGTATTCCGACTGCTTCATAACAAGCATAAGTACCCGGAAAATATCCTGGAATCAATGTTAATCATACTAACCCTGTTATCTAGCTATACATTCCGGGTGTTTAAACTATTTCAGGAGATTCAACGTAACATTCTGTACAAATAATAACAATAGATATTCAATTTCAATCATTGTTGGAAGGCGAAAAATTGGGTGGCTTTTTGGTGTTGCCGCCAGGACATGAGACCAGAACTACGTCCTGATTTCGGGGATGCTGGAAGGTCAGGGCGTCAGGGTTCGGGTTTGGAGGGTTTGGGTGGATGATAATCTGAGTTGGATGGGGTTGATTTTCAAATGTTGTAGCTTACACTTAAAAGATCTTACAAGATGTTTTTTGAATCGAACATAGTCGAATTTGTACTTTTGAACGGAATGGATTGTGTATTGGCTATGCTTGTAGATACTTTATTTGAGGCTTCATGGACAATTGTTGAATATCAGAAAAGTGAAAATCAATCACTGGAAGAGAGAGAAAATGCCAGTCTTTAAAGATGAACTTTCCTTTTCCGAGAGCGGTGTGTGTTAATTCCTGGACAGAACCCATCTTTCAATTTCAACTGCTGACATGTTTACTTGATGGATGAGGAGAGGGCTGCAATGGTGTGCTGGTAGCGAGCCGAGAAAGTCCGGGTCATAGTTGGGATAGTCAAACAAAAATCAAACAAACACTGCAAAGTACTCTAGGGATACAGACATATTTGAATAATATGTATATACACAAATGTATACATATCATATACATGTGTGATTTATGATGTCATACGTCTTAATTTGAACAAAAGCTGTCTATTTTCACCATATCAACTGGTGACCACCAGATTCAACGTCTCCGATGGATCGGCTGTCGGTTTTGTCGCAATTCCAAGGCTGACACCAGATGCTGACTACATGAACTTTGACAACATTCTTTGGGCCCTTCTGGTGGTCTTTCAGTGCATGACAATGGAAGGCAACAAAAAAGCATACTCTTTCAGCTGGCTACCTTGATATCAGTGGCCATGAGATGGAAAGTGGACATTGAAACAATGGAACACTCTCAATACAAGATAGCTTCATCGATCTGTTCATCTGGTGCAAACTGGCAGGCTGGACAGATATCATGTACCGAGTGCAGGATAGCTATGACTTCATTGTCTGGAAGACTTAGATTAATTGACTGTCGTGCCGTTGACCTGTGGAGACGGGGGGATGGTGTGGATACGGAGAAACACGAGTACCCGATTTCTTTAAAGGGACTTTTCCCTTCCTTTTTTGTTATGAGGTATGCTGAATCAGCATTTTGTGAAACAAGCCGACTCTTATTATGATAACAGTATATAATTTGTGTGTGCAGACTTTAAATATAAGGAGATGTTGTGAATGTTATGATTATTTTGATGAATGAGGACGTTTCTTGCAACAAACATCCCTTATTTTCGTCACTTATCCAAGTCGCCGTTGACTTGGACGATCGAGGCTGCTACGGCCTACTTCTTCCTATTGATTCCGGTTTTTTGGCTGACAAATTACAGCCCTTTTTGGCTGGTTTGCGGTGAAAACGACTGCTGTGGACCAAGGAGATTTTTCAGTTTCTCTATTTTTATGAACGAATGTAGCTTCAAGTCTCTTCACGTTGTGTGATTGTATATACCTGTTGGTACAAAAGAAGAAATTAAAATACAGTATCGACTTGAGTGTTCTCAAAAAGCTTCTGTCAAAACATGTCACGAATTTCTGGTTGGCTTCCAAGATGACCAATTCGAATCGTTGATTCGAATAGATCACCATTGCACCGATGGCTTTTCTGAATGAATGGAAGAAACCCATCGCAAGAGTTGGGTGATTAGAGCTCTGCGGTTAAGTAAAGGGATGTCGTTCTTGTTGAGGTGATGATTATATGAATATGATCAGAAGAAAAAGAAGAACAAAAATAAATGTAAGAAGAAGAAAATAAGGATGATAGTAAGATGATGAGAAAAATGAACATGATGATGATGATGATGATGATGATGATGATGATGATGATGATGATGATGATGATGATGATGATGATGATGATGATGATGATGATGATGATGATGATGATGATGATTTTCTTTTTCTTACTCTTGTTGGTAACTGGCACAAATGCTCAGAATATGCTCTGAACAGCATCCCGACTCACTGTGACCTGCTCAGCTTACTTCCTTCTTCTTGCTGAACGTAGCTCTGGCCGTGGTGGATGAGGCCACTCAGGGGAGACTGGCCCGGATTAGGTGGTGGAAACAACATCCCATTTCACAATTTCTCATGTGTTTTAGGCATTTCTCGGCTAAGAAGATTTGACATGTTGACTCGGTAACTTTGTGTCAAAAAGCACTGAAATTTACGCCACAAGGCACGAGATGACTTCGAAAAGAAGGAGGTGGGGGACGGGTCCTGCCTGGTGATCTGGGCGTAGTGCCAACAGCAAGTTGAAGATCTGAAAGAGTGGCTGAAGATTCAATACTACTGTTGATGGCTGAAATCCGGCGATCACCAGTTGAGGTTGGTAGTTTATCCCATTATTTACAGGGTTTTATACATCCCAGGTGGTGCAGGATTGCTTCTATCAACAACAAAAACCAGTTCCAGTTTTGGGACACAGAAATTGTGGTGATTTTTGTTCATTGAACATTAGAATCATCCATTTATGTGGTGGGGGCTGTAAACATTTTGAGCCACAAGCTGTTGGGAGCAGCTTGACATGAAGATTCAAGGCTCACAAAAACGGAGACAATACGTGAAAAGATGAAACTAGTCCCAAACCTATGAAGAATGATCATTTTATTGACAAAATGGTGGAGCCCGTTAGTCCATGACAGTTGAAACTGGCAAAGTTGAACTCACCGCTATGGTTGCTTGTGGTTTTTTTGAATGGTTGATGATTCATTGGAATCATCTGATCCGAATATAGGTGTGTCTCAAAATAGTGAAGCCGCCAAATTTTAGCTTTCCTATGAACATGAAACAATTCCCGAGGATTTTCCGGGGTTATGCTAAAGTTTGAGATATATTCATATGGCATCTTCACAAAAGACGGAACCATAGATCAGTGGAACAAGGTACAGTATGCGTTTCGAACATCGACAGAGATTCTGACTGAAGGATGAAAATCCACCTGTTGCAATCTACCCAGGATGGGAAGGAGGACGAAGATCTGGGTGGTTCAGAAGGTCGCGATTTCGGTGGGGGTGAGAAAATTGAGGACTTCAAGGCAAGTTGTTTTGCTGTTGGAACTTTGATGTAATGCAGATCTTTTAGGCACATCTCCTTGGAAAGCAACCCTTTCAACGCAAAAAGGTCTCACCAACGCCCTTTTTTGGCTTTTTTGAAAGGAGGGTTCATTGCTCTCACTGATGTCAATTGCAACTTGTCATGACCTTGGTGTGCCAGAAGCTCTACAAAAGTCCTTACTTGGTGAAGATGAGGATGGATGGGTGGTGGTGACATTTTTCAAAGACCTGAAAAGGTTGTGAATTTGTCCTTGAGCACTTTTGTCAGGAAATCTTGTGAAAAGCAATGACACACACGCACACACACAAAATCTTGATCCATTACTCCTGCTGTGTCAGCAAATACTGTCCTGAAATTAACAGAAATATGACGTATTACATAGAGCCAAGCCTGATTTCACCCCAGATGCAGATCTGTCGCTGGGTTCCCGGAAGCAGGATATGGATGTCGATGATAAACCTGCTTGGGTCGACTGTGCGTTAGTGTGTCGACCTCAATTCTGAAGCAACACTTCGCTGCACAGTAAAGATAGTAAAGATAGTAAAGATTGTGGTTTTATCTCTATATAATGAGTCTAATCTCATGTTTAAGCCTTTTTTGTTAGACATCATTAAAAAAGCAAACATATAGATGCCTAAAATGGATGATTGGAATACTTAACATGAGCAAAATCCCACAATCCGGTCCCCAAAAGTGGCACACAGTCACACCAATCTTGAGTCTCTATTCATCCTGCATATAAAGTGTATATATCATCTATTTGTATATATAGGATATGGATATAGATATAGATACGGATATCGGATATGGATATGGATATGGCAGCCGACACCTTTACAACCCACAACCTGGTTTGTCTCGTCAAAAGTCTCCAAAAAATCACCTGAGGCATACGTGTCGGCAAATTGCATTTAGTGACTGGTTCATGAATGTCATCATGCTCTTCATCGTGAGCAATGCCCCTTGGTGGACTTGGAAATTGTAAAGAAATTTCTGTTTGCTTGGAAGGTTTGTTTGAAATTTTCACACGGTCAGTTTCCAGCAGTTTCCCGTCTCCTGTGGATGTTTCTCAAGTTTCGAAAAAAAACAGTTTGAAATTTCAGCCAATAAAGTAGGAAAGTGATGGACCGATGGACTGCTGTTTGTTGCTCCTTGGTTTTCGTGGCATCCCGTTTTCTTCCCAATCTCGAGGTCATCACAATGATGATGGAGAGCTTTCCACCACCACGTGGCCAGCAGGATTGAAGACATGGATGAAACCTTCAGCTTCAAGCACTGAAAAAACATAGCAAG
The DNA here is from genome assembly GCA_000507305.1 of Breviolum minutum Mf 1.05b.01. Taxonomy (NCBI): domain Eukaryota; class Dinophyceae; order Suessiales; family Symbiodiniaceae; genus Breviolum; species Breviolum minutum. The sequence goes on from DF240883.1 coordinate 69,701, forward strand.
CTAGCAGCGAAGAAGTGACCCTATTTGGATTGACGAAGAAGTGACCTCCTGAATACAGTTACGGTAGTTCCTGCTAGTTGTCATGAAGTTTGCAAAACTTCATTGGGGGTGGAGAAAATCAAGCCAAGGCCTGATATCTTTTTTCGGTGAAGCGGGAGGATCGATTGTTGTCATTCAGTCTGACTGATGGACGATGCGTTGGGAAACGACGTTTGCAGGATGTGTTGGATGTGTTGGAAATGACCTTCTTGGTGGTTTTCTGTGGAGAGATGGCAGTCCTGCTGATGGCACTAGGCCAGGTTGTTTGTTTGCTTTCACGTTTTTTTTTGATGATGAGAATGTGAAAAAAAGCAAAAAAAAGCAACCTTGAGAAGTCTTCACGTTTGCATGTTGTGATCCAAACAAATGGCAGGATAGCAGGATAGTGAATTTGAAAAAAACATACCTTCTTACAAAGCAATTTTGTGAGATTGGCGGTTCCTGGACCTTCTCGACATCCTAGCTTTTTGCAGAGTCCATGTATTAACGTTGCCAACGTCGGCCAATCCCCAACCCCTCCATGTGGTCCCGTAGCAGGCCCCAAGCAGTCGGAAGCTCAGATGTGTGTAGTTTTTTGTTGATTCCTAGGGTACCAAGGGTATCATCATTTTGCCTATGATTGATGGGTATTTTTGGGGTTCTTCTGTTTTTGTATCTTTTGAGATCATCCAAGTATACCATGTTTGGGACGATTTTTTTTCACCGTATTGAGCTTCTTGGTTGGAAGCTGATCATACGCAAATGGCTGACCTCAACAATAAAATTGGCGAGCTAATTTAATAAGACAGCTACAATCGTCCCACAAATGTTAGTAGAGCACCTGCTTCAAGGTGGTAGGTAGCTTACTAGTTGGCCCACTCGGTCATATATACCGTATAGCATCTTAGAAACCAACTCGAGTCAGAGTCCTTGCCTTGTAACTAGCGGTTATTTTTAATGTGATCATGATCCCAAGGCCACCTTCCGGAATTGAAAAAAAAAACATCCCCACATTTTACTACTGGGGCTACCTGCCACCTAGGTACTTCAAAAATCCCGTGACCGCCTTTGATGGCACCATCGTCATCACTTCCGTAGTGCAGGCATTGATGGAAGAATGGAGCCCAGATTTGTCAAAAGATTTGTGATTAGTATTAGAAGATTAGATTTAGCAACGAAACTGATGTAATGATGTAATCATAGTTTAGTCTAAAAAAACGATAACAAAACGTTAACATTCATGAAATTTCTACTTTTGATAAAGAGAATTTTGCCGCTCGCTCACATGCCTATGCTGAATTGTAGTTGCAGGCGGATATAAATAGACATCATCAATCATCAAGAATCAATAATATAAAGGTCCATTTGGTACTACTGTTCTGGGATGGTAGATTGTTCTGATTCTGGCAGAGGGACTTCTGTAATCTTCCCGGACATCGGAGGGGGATTGAAAATAAACTTGATTTTTGGTGACATCTTCGAGACATTAACAAAACCTGCAAATGGAAGAATTATCCTCTTTTCACAGCACCTGTCCCATACCTATAGTCTATCTAAATACCTATCTGTCTGTCCGGAGTCTATTTGCCCATCTGTCTTTCCTTTATCTTTTCCATCAATCAGTGAATCAGTCAGTCAGTCTATCTATCTGTCTATCTACACCATTCATACCTGAAAGAGACCCCGGAACTAAGATTTATTCCCCTGCTGCGCTAAGTTTTTCCATTCAGATTGCTTCTCCACCAGCAGGCCTGTGTGGGTCAAGCCGGGCCGCTGACGGCACTGCGCACCCTTCGGCTTTTCAGGGTGTCGCGGGAAATGGGCGTTCCAATGGGGGAACTTGATGGGAGGTTTCATTTGGGAAGTATTTTCATAGGACATGGTGAGATATGATTTTTGGGAAAGCGTTGGTTCTAAATTCATGGCTATGTATAAATCTTACAAGGTTCTCATTTGTGGGTTCCTACTCCCTTCAACAAAACAGAATGGCCGGATGGCTGTGCTAGATGTCGTGGCCCAATGATTTTGCCATATATTCTTTTAACTCTCTTTGTATCTCAGATGATTTCTCAGCTAAATGCCTTCAAGTCATACCTTCCTCTCTATGGTTTGGCTGGCTTTGACCTGTTTCGGGCTCTAGACTGGCCTAATTTTTTTGGGGGGATGGTGTCCCATACGAAGTACAGGTGTTTTTCAAGTCATCCCAGATCTCCGTTGAAAGCATCGCTGGTCACTGGACAGGTCTTGAACAAATTGGCCAATAGGTGGCCATCCTTCAAGGTTCTGTTGAAGGCATTTTCAAAGAAAAACCGTTGGATGTGATGGCAAGTGTTGGGGTGGAATGGGTGTGATGGGGAAGGGGTTGCTGTTGTGATTTTTGTTTCCCGAATTGGACGGCAGTTATAGGCAAAGAGATGTTGTGTCCAAAACATGTTGGCAAGAAATCCGCAAACACCGTTGTCTTCTGAGACAGAACCATGAAATATCTGCAGGCGATGGTGTTGACTGCCATTTCGCTGAACTATTGGCTCATATTATTCGCGTCAGGGAGCCTTAGAACCACGGGGCTTGGGAATTCCTGAAGGTCCGGTCTTAGCTCCTTCGAGAGCTCCCATGGTCCAAGGTTAGTGCTGTACATTTGCACCTTGATGGCACAAACCTTCTTCGCCACGGTGCTATCCGTTGTGGTTTGGGTGGTATTGAGCTGGAAGGGGAGGAAGGTATGGAAAGAGAAAACTGCCTACACTTGAGGATATGGAAAGATATCAGAAATAAGTGCTCAAACAGTTTGATTTGTTGAGATGAAGACTTATACTTTTTTTTTTCAATTTTCTCAAGCACGGATGGGTTCGTGGGTGATATGTCCCCCCTTCTTAGCATGTAGGGGTGATTAGAGGGGCACAGTAAATGTATTGCGCCGGGGGGAAGTCTCACTTCATGTCGCAGTATCGCCTTCTTAAGATCCTCTTCTTCTCTTGTATGTTCAGGACAACTTAGGTAGTTTCAAGACGCTATGCCCATCAAACTCCAACCCGAACCAAGGTATGAATGTAGATCATCGAGTTATGACCTGATGTTCCTTCTAACAATTGCCGCTAAAAATCAAAGCAGTCAACGAAATATAGGATGAGTTATATAACTTTTCGTCACTTTCCTTGTAGAATCAGAGATGTTTTTCCTTTGTTTTGTTTTTTTTGCATGTACTCAGTTACCCATCACCTATGGTAAAAGAGGAAAGATTCCATCGCCAGGAGTTTCACTTCAATGACCCCGACAGTTTCGATTACGTTTGGGGCACTCAGGTGTTTCATGTGATAGATGGCAGTGACAATGGGGACTCATACTAAAAATCGGTTTGTTCAGCTCAGCAAGGACTAGTTGCAGAAATTGGTATATTGTTACGCAGTTGGACTGATCCAATCATGCAATGGAAGGGATAGACAGGGAAGGTCATGAAAGCACGTGGAGCTTCAAGCTCTGTATATACCATCATCTTTTTCATGATATTTTTGTTTCCTTGTTTCACGTGTACTTCTCCAGATGTAAATTAAGTGTACATTCATGACCACGCAAAGGTCTCTCAAACATCTAACTCCCACGGCCCGAATAGAATAGAATGAAGACAACCACATCTTTTCTTATTTTGTTTGTTGTCTCAAAAGTCGTAAAGGTTCTGTTTTGTAAGAAAACGACACCCTACCCAAGAGTCCCGTCAAGTCAGTGATTTGTCACTTGAAAACACAAATCCCTTTTGGCCATTTTCACCCACATCCCGGGACGGCAAAACATACCGGTATTGGATGAGGTCACGAATGCGGGGGAGTTTTGGTGTCCAAACACAGCTGGCTTAGATCCGAGTTATCGTCAGGAGTGGGGGGAAAAGGTTGAAAAGGTGGGTTTTCCCTTGTAAGATGGAAGGCTGGAAGGGCAGTTGCTAGGTATAATTCGTGATGTTAGTTATTTTTTGGATCATATAATTTTTGGGGGTGATGTTAGTCTGATTAGCGGGATGATCATCTGATTTTCTGGGAGTTAGCTGAAGCACAGATGATGCTCTAAAATGCAGCCAGCCGTGTCACTCGAGAGGAATGTTGGGTCATTATTTTGGTCCAACCGGTGGTTTTGGTGAACTAAGGTGCGAACAACAAAAATATACAATGAGCAAAACTGAGAAATGGGTGAACTTTTTGTATACTTTAGTGATTGGAAATTTGTATGGATTTAGGAAAATGGTGGTTTCGGAAAGATTTGGCTCTGAGAAATTCAACCCACTTTGAAAACAACACAAAATCAAAATGGATCCGTGTACGACTTCAGCCTGGTTCAAGCCTGAACAAACAATTGATGTCATGCACTGGAACAACAGCATTCCACCGGTTCCCATTTTGAGATCAACTTCGAGGATTGCATCCCTCGCGCCAACTTCGACACATTTCTCTGGGCTTTGGTGAGAAAGCCCAAGTGGACAACTGGGAAGAGGTGAATGGTGAAGCATGAGGATTTGCAACCTCCAAGAATTTATTGGGAGCGTTTTTGGCGAGCTGACCCTTTTATTTCTATTTTGACATTGTATTGAACTGGAAAACAGCGGTGGACCTGTGATTTTCTGGGTGATTCACTGGAATTCTACAGCCTTTTTATATATGATCATCCTAGTTGATCCTAGTTCATGAGACCCCGAGTTGCCGATTCGGACATGCTGAGGTGACGATCTTTCAGATCATGACAGGACGATGAAACCGCTCCGGATGCTCGTGGTCGGTGATGGGGTGTATTTCCGCTGCGGGTAGCTGCAGCAGCATTGTGTGTTTTCAGTGGGAGAACTTGGTAGATGAGGTTTGTGTTTTAACAATATGGTTCCTCCCATTGTAGAAATGAACCAAAAAGCCTCTGTCTTTTTATGAAGGGGGGTTCCTGGAAAAGTGAGATCTTGCCCCTCAAAGATCGGAACTTCAATTTACCAACTCTGTGGTCAAAACCAGGGAACCATGCTCCCTGTTTCCAGGAGAGAATTGGAATACGGTGATGTATGCGGGCATGCGATCTGGAGGCTAGGAAGCTTAGAAGCGAAAGATAGCTGGATCTCTTCAAAAAAAAGAGATGTTTACACTCCTTTCAACGGAGAATGAACCAAGTTTTGAATAGAAGGCAAAATTGAAGTTTCCCTGGGAGGTGTACTGTAAATGGAAGGACTAAATAGGTATGAATACTTTGTCATTTGTATTTTGATGGTACAGATTTTTTTTGATGCATGGCCGAAGGGCCGAAGAGAAAGGAAAGAATTATGAGCAGATGCAGTTGATACATTTTGAGATAGTGCAACTTTGGTTTTTCACATGCCAAGAGGCGCCTGGATTTTGTTTCCAGGAATTCAGATCGCCAGGGTGAAACGGTCCAATGATGAAATGATCAACGAAGACCAGGTTTCACCATGGATTCTGTTGATGACTAAAAAACATCTCAATCTCTGGTATGTAACATATTTTCACAACAGAAATCATCTGTAAATAACTCATGGTTCATTGCATTGACATAAGATGAGATCCGAATCCTGGATATTTGGGCCCCTTCAACCAGGAAAAGTTAACCGGAGAACCCAACCCCAGCACCATGGCATCTAACAGAGCTGTTTTTCCAAGGTCCAGGCTTTTGCCTTCTCTTCGTGCTGCTGGCATCGATTTTTTTAAATGATAGCAGGGTGGACAGAAAAATTGTTTTCACTTTCCGGTACAATGTCAAGAAAATCGCCACTTGCAATGACTTTCCGTGAAACATTGGGAATTTAAGAGGTTTTTTTTCGGTTGCTGTTTCGAAGTTGGTGTTGTTTTTTTTCGCGACATTTCTGCTGCTGCGTCCGGCTTCTGAAACAAAAGTCAGGTGCTCCTGATCCTCTTCGGGCAGACTTTGTTTCTTAGCAACTTGCCAAAAGGAACGGTAGGAATTTGAGATGCTGAGGTCAGGATCTTTTTGATCCACACCCCCGGCAAACTAACATTTTGAACCGAAAGATGGAGGTGGATGGTTCAGATGATTTTCCTTTTCAATAGGGTAATTTTTAGGTTCCATATTAATTTTGCAGCGGTTTCGATCCTTTTCGAATTTGGTCACTTTTACAAAGGAACGAGCTGAGGAACCTAATGTATTTCCAGCTGGATCCCAGCTTTTAGGAGCTGTTGGGGTATCCAAAATAATCTCAAATCCCGAATCAAAACAGAGAGTGATTTGAAGCTGCTGTGTCTTCAAGGATTTTTGGGAAGATGAAACAGTGGAGTCAAATAGAATTGGTTTCTGGTGTATCCTCCCAAAAGGACGGTGACATATCGAAGGTTACAACCATAGGTTCATGCATTTACAAGCTTGACAACATTATAGCAATATGTTGTCTATTTTGACTATGGAGAATACACCATAGGTGTCAGTAGTAAGGGAATCTTACCATCATATGCTGGGAACCACAACTTCGGGAATGTTCACAACAACGTAGTTCCTCACAAAAGTGGGTACCCACTTCTCTGTTTCAGAGCTCAAGTTGCACCCAGGTGTCAAATGAAGCAAGCAATTTGGGGGAACAACTGACAATCCGTTTCGAATCATTTTCATCATCAAGTTCGCAGAAATTTGGAGCTCCGGATGTTCCTGGAATTTAGTATTTAAATGGTCAGCCAGTCAACCACCCCAACATACCCCCATTGTTTATACTGTGGCTTCCTTTGCCCACTGATCACGGATCCAACCCCTTCCAACGGCGGCCATGTCACACCTCTGTGAAACCCGTGAGACGACCAAGGTCTGTTCTTGTCGATGTTGATGTCGAAGTTTGACCACGTGCGGGACAGCTACGGCAGTTGGCTCCTATGGTTGGAAGCTTTCGAGAATTCCTGTGGTCTGCAATCGCGGCAAATTTGGTGGAAATAAATCTAAATGTTTGCAATGCCACAGTGCTACAACTCGAACTTTTTTTTTCAACAATTTTTTGGTTGATTCTATGGGATAGTATTTTTACCCATTGGCAGCTTGTAGACACTCTCAAGTCTCACATCTTTATTGAATCGATGGCCTCAAGATAGGGTCAATCTTTCGATGCTTTGCAGGTAGCACCGCCCCTGTAGGAAACTGCAAACGCCCGAGATGTTTGCCGTTTTCATTTCTTTGCTGCTGGGGTCATTTTTTTGCCTTCCATGATTCTGGCATAAAAGGCAAGTTTACTTGTTGGCCACAACCATGCTAGTGACACAAACCCCAAGTGTGTGCGTTTTTTCTCCTTCAAAATGGGTGAAATCTGTTCAAGTCATAGTTTTTCATTTCTGCCTTGTCATCCAGGACTCCCTTGATCAAGAGATGGATCGGCAGCACACAGTACCTTGGGATTTTTCGTAATGTTGGGAAAGGTGGCAGAGGAAAACAACTATCTACATATATAAAACGACACATTTCTTTTCGGGGGGGGGAAGATGAGATGGATTTTTATTGAGTTTTTTTTGGATATGATATGTTGGTAATATTGAAGTTAGAGCATGTCTTCGAAATTGCAGTACAAATTACCAACAAATACATGCAGTACATAGTATGTCTTGATGCCACTGGGTGGCAAGGGCATCCCATCGCAGAACTGATTCCAGGCCATGAAGCTACGGAAGAAGTCATTGGACTCGTTGGGAGCCTGGGGATGATGGCATGCGCATCATCTACTTGCCACCCCTGAAAGCTAACAGCTTGAGATTTTGAAAATGGACCCCTGGAAGAAGAGATTCTCTTTTTTGAGAAACCATTGTTTTCAGGTTTCATGTTAGTTTTGAGGGATGTAGTCTACTTGCTTGTAAAGGTCTGGGCTGGTTTGTCCCAGGTATTGGAGTGCAGTTTACCTGGAAAGCACATTCAATCCTCTTGTGGTTTTACGATGTAGAAATCCTAGCAGAAACTGATGGGATGACCTTCCTCTCAATTGGTGCAACCGGTAGGGGTTGAATCGCCATTTCAATTAAGGCCTTGCCTCACGCAGGAGTTGTCAGGTGCGAATTTGGGGGGCGATTCTACAGAACCCCCTCTGAATGACATGGGAGCATCATGAATAGTCGTATTAGAGGCCTAAGACTACCCCAGGTTGGAATGTATATCATAAAGTATGGAATTTGGGAGTTTGACTTGCACTTTTTGAGGATGTTGATTCATGCTTGGTCTGAAAAAAGAAAGGACATGAGACAAATTTCACCTTCGAATCTTCACGAAAGGGGTGACAACATTTGACCTGAAATCCCACGTAAAGAATCCTATGCTTCCGAAGACATGGCCACATGGGTTCATGATCAAGCCATAAATGTGACCTTACCTTTGAAAAGAAACAAGATATCCCTTGAAACATGCTGCTTGAAAAGGGGGAGATTTGTTCAAATCTGCTAACCTACGCTACGCGAAACCCGAAACTACCTCTACCCCTCCGTTTGTTTGCAGCGCCAGGTAGAGACAGCAAGAGTCGATTACTTCGGCCAGCTAGATCGGTGTTGCAAACTTTTACCAGCTTTAAGACATCTTTGGAGCAGAGGTTTGCATTGGATTGCTGGGTGTGAAGGGGGTAGGTGGACTTACGGTGAAAGGAGCAGATGATTATCATCCAAACAAGAAAGGGTGCCATATATTTTTTGAAATGTGGATGGGGAAGGTTCGGCTTCGGAAAACAGTTGCTGCAGCTATTTTGTGATATCACCTGAGCTTATTTGGTCAATTTTTTACATGGAGCGGGATGATGATCAGGGTTCTGAACTCTTTTCTTTCTCGAAAAAATCAGAACAACTTGAAGGGAGGGGTGTTTCAGAAGGGAACTGAGAATGGGCATAGATCCCACGAAAGACATGAAATGGCTACATTTGTCCGAAATCATGAAACTTGAATTCATGATCTTCGGATGATGAATATTATGATGATCAAGACAACCGTATATAATATCATAAAAGTTAGAGTTTAAAGTTGTCAAGGGTAAGAATGATGATAAAGACAACTTCGCACAAATAAAGAGACCCAGACTTCAATATCATATTGTCAGCGGCCCCCCCGCAGGCGCTACATTTTTGTAGGATATATATGTGTGTATATTGATTATGTCACGTTTCCGAACTTCCCTCATCATCCGATCTTTCTCCGCCTTTCTCAGAAAAGAGTGGCCTGCCGGATACGCCTTGCCTGGGACCCAAATTCGGTCAAGCAACGAAGCTATCAAAGTAGGCCCCGAGCCGATGGTTGTAAATGGAGGGACATGGGCCCCGCAAAAAATGGCCCTTTTTCAATGGATAAGCAGGGGAAAAAAGCCCACAAAAGTGCTACTTTTTTTAACTGGTAGAAACGCCGGAGTTTTGTAGAGCTACCTTGATTTTGCATGATCTTATACCCTCCAGGGAACTGTCCCATATCCCCTACCATAAACAGCACTTTTGAGTGAGTCGATGATTTTTGTTTTTCCCTTTCGGTGGGATATGTTAGTTTCCTAGTGGGTAAATCTTAGTTTGATATGATGTCCATTTGATTGCTTTCTAAGTTGACGAGATGTCCAAATGATTTCCAACCCCAAAATATTCAAATTGGATTTTTAAGCAACAGATTTCTGGTTTCCGTTTCCTGTTCTGTACTTCGGTTCCAAGTTGCTGAGGTTCATCTTCTCCAAAGACAATCCCATCAGAAAACTCTGTAGGTCGATCCTGAAATTTGAGGCAGGACATGGAGATTTGCGCGATTTTTTTTCATTGAAAAAACACGGCTTTTCTAAAGTCTTACAAACCTGAAAATCAACATGTTCGCCCCTGAAAAAAGGTGGTTGGAATACTACTTTCCTATTGGGTTTCGGTAACTTTTCAGGGGCGAACTGTTAAACTTCGGGAGGGTAATCTGGGCAAATGATGAAGGGTTGTAGGGAATCGGGAATCCCTTTTTGTCAAGCAAGTGCTCCGTGACTTTTGTAGAATAGCGAAATGACAGCATCACACCATTCTTTCCTGAACTATGGTTGCTTTGAGGAATCACTGCAGCCGCCTGTGTGAATTAGATCAAGGGTATCTTTCAGCTCAAATTCCACCTGCGGACCAAACTTCTCTCACGTGAAATGATGACTTGGAGGGAGAGAATCGTTTTGAAGGGTTGTAAGTTTACCCCTCGTGAAAGTCAGTGACTCAAACAACCTGAGTCTATTCAGATCTAGTGCTTCCAAATATCCTTGTAGGGTTCACCTTGGGACTTCTGTTGAACTCTACCATGCTGAAGTATTTCTGCGGAGTCATCTGCAGTGGATCATCATATCTAACTTGCAAGGAAAGCAACAGGTCGGGATGTAGATTATTATTGGGTAGAACACGAATTTCGAACATGACAAATTCAGACAAATCATGTCGTTTGACCCGGCTGACTCTGGCATCTATTTTCGTAAAAGAGCTCGAGAGCAGGCCAAGTTGTGAAAAAGTTGATCTTCGCGAATCAAGTGTGGGGTGAACTAAAGCAACCTCCAATTTTCTCAGTCAAAATATCGGTTGAGGCAAGGGGAAGTAGCTGAAAGCAGGGAACGCAATTGCCAAATTCGATCTTAACTCAAGTCATGTCCAAATAAAGGCATCAAAAATCCTGATGGTTTCCTTCCCTCACCTGTTTTTTTTTGCAGTCGAAAATATACACCGAAATGCGTCATCGAAATGGCTGTCCACAGGTGGAAGTGGGCAAAGGTCAAAAGACCAAGGTGCCGATTTTTTGTTTCCAAAAACGGAGCCTGGCGTTTCGTGGGAAGTTTTTGAACGGCCAAAAAAACGGAGGAAACGTGCCTTTTTTTTGGGTGTTTTTTAAAGGAGAAGTTGGGTGAGATGATGTATAGTTTTATATAGCTAGGGGATTTGAAATTCTCCAAATTCTCCCATTATACCTTGGGTATCTACCAGCTTATTGTAAAATCTGCTGAGGTATACACCCAAAGATTTATCTTGCATGATCTATATTTAGTGATGCGGTTCACCAAAATCCTCAAGAATTTGGGATGGTTTAAGGAGATATTGGATGTTGTTGAGATATGGGTGTTTCCAAAAATAGGGGTACCCCAAAATGGATGGTTTATAATGAAAAACCCTGTTAAAATGGATGATTTGGGGGGAAAACCCCACTATTTTCGGAAACATCCATATATGAACCCAGCCAGAAAGATCAAAAAACCACGGGCCTCGTTGATGAGTTACCGAACTACGCCGCCCCGGGTAAATCTTTGACGACTTTTTTTTCGTATCGCTGCAAAGTTGGGGGGCTTGAGAGGGCAATCCTTCCATGGTTCCCCAAAAAGTTGTTTTTTTTTGGTGGCCTAAAGAACCAAAACACCACTGTTCCAACTATAGTAACTAGCTGGCATGACTTGGTGTTTTCGTTTCGATGGGTAAAATGGCCCTGGAATCATTTTTGATGAGTTGTGTGTGAAAAAGTTGGTTTATGTTTTAGGGCCCGATATTTGTAGAGCAGATGTTGGGGAACTAGTACTGGACACTGGAGGTACTTTCACTATTTTTCTGTAGTTCAGGAGTAACAGATTTTTTTTTTTCGAAGATGTTTCTTATCAAAAAAATACCTTTGTGTCTAAAACTTTTCATTTGGATGGTGTTGCCAGGTGTTTGACAACATCATTCTGCTGTGCATTCTCATCTCAACTGCCGGAGAGCCAAGGGATTCCGGGCTAACGAGGTGGAAGTCACTCCCCCGAACAGTAACAGTAGCATATGCTCCTGAAAAATGGATGGTTGGAAGACGATCGTTTCCTTTTTGAAATGGTCCTTTTTCAGGTGACATCTGTTCATTTTCAAGGGAGCCAAAAGCTTATGTTTATCCTACTATTTACAACTACATCCCAGGTTCCATCACCAGACGCATGGGGTGATTTGGGAGGGTTAACGAGTTTCTCACTGAAAACCGACACTTCAAGCCAGCTTCTTCGCTTGCCCAAGGGACGTCCTACTTTGGGTTTCCCTGTTGTTTTGATTTTTGCGATTGGAACATGCCAGGTACAGCTAGGTATGTATATCAGTGGATATATTTATTGTACAACTACAACTTGAATCCAAGACTCTACTTTCACTGAAGCGACATATATGAATGTATATGGTGAGAGTAGTGAATTTGGGCACCCCAAAATTCATTCACAATCTCAACTTGAGTCGTGAAACCGGCGAGCCTAGGGCCTTCCAAGCCATAGGTTTCTTCATGAGAAGAGTCAAAACTCCTACAAAACTCCTTCAAAAAGTCTGGTAGCGACAAAATCTAGCAAAACTTTGTTCATTGCGTGTTTTGACAGAAAACTTGGTGGTGGTTTCAAAGATTTTCATTTTCACCCATACTTGGGGACATGATCCAATTCGACGAATATTTCTCAGATGGGTTGACCCCAGGAATCCTTACCCTGTAGTCCATGAAATGGGAATCCCGACTTTAGCCGACATTGTGGATTATACCAATATATACTAATAAATGCACAAGAATCCTTAAAAGCGGTTCGATTATATGTATACCAATTTGATAGACTTCTCGGGTGGAGCGCCGAAAACCACCCTCCCAAAAATGACTTGACATTTTTTCGGCACTTGGGGGTTCATGAAATATCACGGAATTCACCTGAAATGAGTGCCTTGCTAAAAAAAACGAAATGAATTCATCCTCCATTATCACAGGATTGCAGCAATTTGGGTCATATTTTTTCATATTGAATTCTCATGAAGTATCCACAGTATTTTGTTAGGGTGTCAACCAGTGATTGGAAATTTCGTATACATCCCTTGTAGACTGGAAGGTGGATCCCCCTTGCAGCCACCAGGTGTGCATGGCGGTTGATTCGCCCTTGGCCGACCCCTCTGATATCTCGACGCAGATCGTGCGCACGGCGGATGATGTGCCTTGGAAAAAAACGGGCTGTCGGAAGGGGGGTCTTTGAAAGGAGGTACCCTCCAGGGAACTAACATATCCCCCCAAGATGGCATATTTGAAGATTATTTTCCTTTTCCCCAGGTGGGATATGTTAATTTCCCTGGAGGGTAGATGTTTTTTTTTTTTCGCAAGAACTTACAGCGCTTTGTTCAAAGTTCAATCCGACCGATACAGGTTTTTTGAATTGTACTTGTGTGAATCTATTTTTCCTTCTACACTCGTGTAGTCAAAGTCAAGTTTTAATATGCTTTATTGCTTGTGTTTTCTGAAACAAACACAAAAAACTCCTGTCAATGATGGTTGGTGCCTGTTTGCAAGGATTTGTTGCAGGCATTGGTTGGTCAGGTCAAGGCAAACCATGATACTTGTTGCATCTTCGAATTCACCCCTTTTGACAAAGATGAGGTTTCTTTCAGGATTCTAGCTGGTTGTTCAGGATTTCGGTTCTTATTTTTACATGTTGGTTGATTTTGTTGTTGTTTTTTCTCGCTCCTTCCGCAAGATCTCCTGTGGAGTGCGAGGTCTTTGCGGTGATTTTCATTGCTGAAATGGTCATCAAGTTGATCGCGCTGGGACTCATTTGGGGTCCGGTAACCCAGGAGATCGTTGTTTCGGAGATGGGTGATGATAGGTTATGATAGGTAGGTCAGAGTCTTTGCCTTCCATGAATGTAGTGGAATGTACATCTGTGTAGTTGTGAATCTATTTTTTATATGTAATTGATTATGCACAGAATGATACATACAGGAAGAAATGTGTGGAAATAGCGAGAAGAAATACAGTCACCCCTTTAGACTTGAGGAAAATACATTCTATAGGACGAACTACATTTCTGTAGGTTTTCATTTTAGGGTGAAATCATTCGCCGGTTTGTTCCAAGCATAAATTGGGATTGAGATGATTTACTTCCCATACAATTCAGATTTCGCTGCAGTGGCGACCCCGTTTTTTTTTTTGCAAAAACAGATCCTGTACACCCTGGTAGATTAACATGGAACCTACAAATCACCCATTTAGAAAGGAAAATGACCTTCCAAACCTCCATGATTATGTTCCAGCCGTTAATCTTCAGGAGTGTACTCAAACTGCCGTGAAATCGCTTCGGGGAGGGTATCTGCCGTTGAGGCCATGATGCGTATCTGAAAAGCTATTGGAATTGGCTTGATGGTATTGTCGTGATGGTGTCCATCATCAACATGGTGGGGCCACCAACCCAATTACCTGGAGCAACCGGGTGGAGCTATGTTTTTTTTTCAAACAAAAGGATTGCTTTAAAAGTTGGGGTTGCAACCAAAATACACAGGATTTGATTTTGAATTTCATATGTTAAAGCAACAAAGTCTGAAAAAAAAGGCTCATACCTATCAACTGAGCTCCCCATTCAGTGGAAACTTGGAATATATTTCGTTTTGTGCACGGTCGATTCGTTTAGTGAATCGACCCTGGTTGAATGCTCAGCTTTGAAGCAAACAGAGGGCAGTGAAATCAATTTTAATACGCAGTTTCTCAGATACGAATCTTTCTATTTTATATTCAAATGTTGAAGATAGTTGTGGATTCATTTTTTGTGTGATTGATTTGAGATCATCTAACAACTCATGTTGGTTTCATCCTCCAGGTGTTTTCATGTTTCACCACAGCCGAGTCTCAACGAAACACCACGCGATTTCAGGTGAGCTCGAGTCAGACGGGCTTTTTGAAAACCTTGCGCATTCTACGTGCCTTGAAGGGGGAAAAACATGTCGCCATTGACTGGTAATGTTGACACAAATTTTGTTGGGGGCTTGCAGGGTTGTTTAAAAGGAAGGGTTGATTAGAGTGATTGGCCATCAGATAGAGTGGTTTTAAAAGAATTGGGATTGATTTGGGTTGATTTCTTGGGGCTTTCACCGTTTTATCCCTATGACCCATCAATACGAATCCATTTGCTATGGGGGTTTTGATGCTGCTCTACGGGTTGACGGAGATATGAGCTGCATGTGGTTGGAAGAAAGCTAAATATAGCGGTGTGGAGGCATCGCAAGATTCGGTTCACCACAGGGTTGCGTATTGATGTAGCTTGGTAATAGGTGCACTATTGGTAAAGAAAAGAAGATGCTATTTGGCTATATAATATGATTTTGGACATGATGAAGGCATCTGAGAAGATATCCCCGTTGATGATTTTGGTTGGTTCCTGGTTGATTCTTCTACCAAAAGTTCCATCCTGGACAGATACCCGACCGAAAAGGGTTCTCCGTTCCTTTTCCTTGAGTCGGCAAGTTCTTTTTTTCCCTGTTTGGATTTCAAATACATGGCACCGAAAAAAATCGAATTCTTAGCAAGCTGGAATTGGTGACACCAGGTCTGGTTGTTTCTATGTTTGGGTTTTTTGAGTGGTTGACCCATGATGACCCGCCAAATTGAGGTGCTTTTCGACCCTTGCGTGTGATCTCACGCAATGAGAATCTGAAGATTGTGGCAGGAAGCTCAGATTTTTTCAGCATTTTTTTCCCAACAAAAAAAAAGATGGAGAGGTTGCTTTTCCAGGATGCCTTGGATATAATTTGGATACATACTTTGTGCATTTTGAATGCTATTTATTTTTTTCCCGTTTCTTTTTTGACGGAATTTCAGTGACTTGAATTTTGGATTTGTGGGTGAAGCCGTGTGGCCTGCAAAATCCCGTGCTGAGGTCACCACCATCTTTGCATCTATGCACTGACCACTCAGACAGAGCTTATGAGCCAACGAGATGCGGGTATTAAGAATAAATACATTTAATATGGATATCAAATATATACACACTATATCTACATGCATTTCTTAAATACAGATGTGTGTATATATATATATATATGTTTATACATATTTGTTGTTGTTGTCAGTCCTACCAGTGCGGGGATGGAAAGTAAATCAAGATGAAATGCCGCCATGCCTTCAGATTTCTTTTACTTGTTTGAGGGGATGTTTCTGTACCAATAGTTTGGCATCAAAGTATTCAACTCCATGTTTTGAGATTCAAAGTGTTTTAACATCGGAAGACAATCACATCAACTTCTACATGGATGGCGTAAACTGGTGTCTGATGATATCTTTGGGATCCCGCACCAAGGATGCAATCAACACAAGAGAAACTAAAAGCAAAAAATGTTTTTGGTGATCACAGGCATCCTTGATGGATTAGTCAAGGTATGTTCACGATTTCTGAGATGCAAACGGCTTCCCGAAGGTGTCCTTATTTCCCCAACAACATTCCTGAAGTCTTCGCCTATACATGGCCTACTTTGAAGGCCACCACTACTGACGCTGGTGATTGTGGCAATGTCTTGGGAGCCCAGTTTGGCGGTTTTTGGACATCATCATTTTGGAGAGACACAAACATCGGGAGGAAGTAGATTGATCATTGATAGCCTCGGAAACATACTCGTTGGAATATGATCCCACTTTCCTTTCAGCATCAAATTCAGTGGGCTATGTCGATTTTAGTGCTTCGACGAAGTTGAATAGCTTCCCAAGAAGAAAAAACGTAGGCCCTCAATTTTTTTTGAGACACACTGAGATACGCTTTTTGGCCCAAGTTTTTTTAGCAACAAAATTCTGGCATTGGGAGAATTTATCAACACCTTTGCAGTTGGCAACGTCTTGCAGTTGGCTTTTGAACGCATTTGGTGGGAGCATCTGACCAGCTTTTTGGAGACTTTTACCTTGGGATGCCGTTTTTGGACAACTTATTGATAGTCTTCATCATGGTCACGATTGCATAATGCACAAACAATTTCTACCATATGGGACTGCTAGCAGGCTTCCTTCTTGCTGCACCATGAAAAACATGTGAAACACCTCGACCAACAACCGCAGGTTGTTCCTCTTGATCTTCGCACTCTTTGCCCTCTCCTACTTGAGCGGTGGGGGTTCCCAACCCATCCGGCGGAGGGGACTGAAGTTGCAAGCGAAAAACTGCTGCCATTGGAAACACCCAAAGATCATTCTAGTCACAAAAAACTCCCTTCGAATCAATTGAGTCAGAACTGTTGATGGCTGTGATTCTGCATGCTTTGGGATACATCAGATCATTGAGGTAATTCGTTGCTGATTTTGTTTGGCCATTTGTTGCGGTGTTTCATTATGCTAAGTCTGATTAAATCTATATTCAGATCTAGAATCCAATGTAGTCTCAGTCAGAAGGGCAGAATTTTCAAAAAAGCTAAATGCCACGCAACGATTTTGGTTCAATTCAATCCATTTCACCTTATCTTAGGATTTAGATATCCATGATCTATGTAACGTTCAACCAACAAACACGTTGTTTTTTCACCTTTTAGGACTGCCAGGCCTGGATTTTTTTCCGAAAAAGCATCACGCGAGATTTTCGGAAGCAACGAGGCACTTTCTACATGTGCAACCTCGAAACCGCTCCAGCTTTGTCGCGTGAGCTGGGAAAGGACCCACCTGAGATGGTGCAAAAGTTTCCTGTAAATTAATCATGGAATGTTTCTCCATATCAACAGGTGAGTGAGTTTACCGGATTTCCGAACCATCAACAATAGGTCTCCGTTACGGATGGCCATAATTATATCATTAATTCGGGATGAATGTCACTCCGTCATGGTGGATTTCTTAGGCCAGTTGGCCAGGTGGGTAGCTGGGCATCCGGGCATGGGAATTTTGCAAGGCTGCCAAGGTTCTAGGTGTTGGACTTTCAAAAAACATCGACCTTTTTTTTTAGGGATGACATGATTGGATATGTTCTGCGCAAAAATAAACCGAACCTGTTTGAAACTGACAGTTTACTGGGTGGCTTATGAACCATCCTTACAAATCACCCACTTGCTTTGGGATGATTTTGGAATCTGCAAGGCATGGAGAGTTTGACACTTCACCTGAATCCATGGGTGAAATATTACGATTCACCCAACATGATGACATGATTCCAGAGGTGTCTTGTAAACGAAGATGCCAGTGGAAAGTGAGTAGTTGAAGATGTGTTTTCTAAAAAAAGGTCGTTTTTTAGTTGAAGGGACCAACAGCCATAAAAGCAGAACACTTTTTTTTTGAAAGTTGGTATCCATTTCGGATGCGCAAGGAGTTCGTCACTCCTTTATGTCTTCCTGAAATGATGGACAATGCGACCGTCCGGAAACTCTGACTCGCTGGGGGTTGGGGGGGTGAAGTGGTTGAAGATGTTGGCATCAAATTCCTAGGCTACTCCCCTGAAAACTAACATGTCCCCTGAAAATCAATGGTTGGAAGATGTATTCCCTACTGAATTAGTCCCTTTTTAGGGGACATGTTAGTTTTCGGGGGTGTATACTAGCACATCCTAAATGAACGTCTCAACAGCAAACTACAGAAGAAGTAGACCGAAACTAAGTCTGTAAGTGTTGGCTGCAAATAGGCTTATGCTGTGTTTTTTTTTACCAGTTGCTAGTTTAGATTACATCCATATACATATATAACTTGTATCACTAGTTGACTGTTCAAACAGTTTCTATTTGCATCTCCCTTTGGTAGTGACTTTTCATTTCGGCTACAAGTTTTCCGATGGGTTTGAACCACCACATAGATACAGAGTCATTTGTGGAATTGTGCAGCAAAGGTAGCACAGTAAACGTTTCGGTTGTAAGTACATGAAAACTTGTGATATTTTTGAAACTAAAGTACCACTGCCCTTACAAAGTTAGGCCCCTCTGAGTTCCACATCACTTAGGAACCCTCGCATTTGTCCATCATCCAAGCATATATGCGAAGTTTTCTCAGAAAATTCTAGCCTCCCTGAAATCTAACATATCCATATATCCCCTGAAAATAGACCGACCTTCCCAAAAAGGAAAGGTTTGTATTCCAACCATCCATTTTCAGGGGCAGGGAGGGACGCCCCAACTGCAGCCTTTGAAGGTCGCTGGTGGGTTGCCACGGGGAAGCTATGATGTGACATTGGGACAGTGGGTATGGAGCCTCTGGAAGCAGTTGGATGATTCGGGGCGGTCACAGGTAAGGGATGATTCATAAATTACAACCATAATAACAATAATAATCATAACAATAATAATGATCCTCCTCCTGCTCCTCCTCCTCCTCCTCCTCCTCATCATCATCATCATCATCATCATCATCATCATCATCATCATCATCATCATCGCTTCGAAGGTATCTAGATTTACAGTTATGGAGATGTATTTTTTCATCACCTGGTACAAAAATATAAATCACTGGTAGCAAGGTCACTGGGTTTCGGGTTGTGGCGGATTGAGTGATCTAAGAGGATCACCACTTCGAATGACGTTGTTTCGACACGATTTTCGATGGATGCTTAGGTTGGCACCAGCGGGTGTCCTAGCACTCACAACACTGTTGGGGATCCTCAAGGGGTGGTGTGTGTTGGGATCGCCATGTTGGAAGTCGATACCTTTTGATATGATGGAAAGGTGAAGAAAAGGTAGTGGTGGGGATGGCCTGAACGCAGGCCGACACGATTTCCGGTTGTACTCGGGATACCAATAGATTCTAGCGCTAATGTTGAGACATACATCAACATATTTGATGAAGTCTGCACCTTTGTATTTATCAACGACATTGAGATCACCCTTTGCAGCGTCTTAAAGGGTTCACACAGTTCTGAGTCCGTTGGACTTTGGACCCAACTTTTTGCAGGTGGGTGAAAACCTACCAACGGTAAAGGTTCCCTTCCAAAAAACGGAATGGAAAAGACTTATTTCACGTTCCCAACTTCTGAATCCGGTGGGGTCAATCTGCTGGTCCTGGGAGCCCCTTTCCTGCGCTGTGCCGAACCGCCAAGTCCTATTTTCGTCCAACATCAGACACGTTGGGCGGCCGAAGGGGAAGGTTTGAGAGGTGACCATGGGAGACTTTTGTTTCTTGTTTTTTTTTGGCTATCCAATCCAATACGTTTAGAAGGAGTAAGACATCAAATGCGGTTTGGGTGCAAACATTGTACTCTAACTACATAGTAGATGTGACATAGATGTAATGTAAATGTACAAGATATACCAAAACACTTGTGTGTATTTGTTGAGGTGAGCTTTGAAGTATGAACACTTTCCGTTTGTAATCCCGCAATGACCACCAAGAATGCCTAGAATTCGACATCCTGTGAAGCATGAGCTAAGGCCGATTTGCATTGGCAGATGTTTGCCCGAGGGCTACTCCAGGTGAGCGGAGGGTCCCTTTACGAGGTGAAAAAAATTAGACAGTTGATGGCGTTTCAACCATTTTACCTGGTGTTTGAGATAGGTATTTGACCCAGTTGCATGGCATGTATGCTGTATGCATTTTTTTGATTTTTAGAATGTATTATTTATATATATATATGTATGTATATACAATACTATCAAATATGCATGACAAAAAAAACTATATCTCAAATTCATCAACAAGAATATGTACACCATACCTACACCCCTGACATTCTAAATCGTCGAAATTCTCTTCTTTCGGCTTCACCCCCAAGATTTTCCGATGAAAAAAAAAAACCAATGATGGAGCCTGTCACGGGGGATTGGTCACCTGGTGCCAGGTACATGCAACCTGAATGGCTTTGTCCCAAGGTTGGTGGCTGCCTTGGGTGGTTTGGTGACGCACAAAAGATCCATTTGTCAAAAAGGCAGACATCTTACATCCCTGCACGTTTACCTGTATATCCAAGGAATCCAAGACTAACCTTCAGATGAACACATGCGTATTTGCCACCATTGCTGGAAATTGTGTCCGATAGAACTTGAACGTTACACTAGATTCATTAAAGAAGATGGCGATCATCCATTTGGTCACAGTTACTATCATTTCAAGACATTTTTGGTCTGTCTCAACATTGATTTCAGGTTAGAGATCAACACCGATTACCGACAAATTACGTCAGTGCCAACCGTGTAGAGATATCCACCTGTTGCTTTTTCGGGTGTCCACCCGAAGAGGTTACACACACACATACTGAAAAAATGTATAGATAGATTCAAACAAAAAATATATACAAATTGCAATATATTTATGCCTACCTCTCGTGGAAAAAAAAGGGTCGCACCTCACAAATCGAAACTTCCGTATGGTCAATGGGTTTTTGGACCTCACATGCCAGGCACTGACCATGACTGAAGAGCTGCCAGCTGCCTGTCCAGCGAGTGTGGAGAGGAACAGCTGCCTGAAGCACTTGGGAGTTGAAAGCATGGTGTCATTCGCCAGAAATCATTACCCTTCAGGAAACTAACGTATCACACCTTGGGAAAAAGGAAAATCATCGACTCAAAAGTACCTTTAAACGGGGATATGTTAGTTTCCAGGAGGGTATTACGGTATTACAAATGTGACCCATTTTTTGGGAATCAAACAATACAAATCTATGGCAAATTTTAGGGATTTCCCCTTTATATGAGATAGCAACGCATTGTTTGGGTTGGGAATATAATGACCTCTGTTAGAGGGAGATTCATTATAGCCACTGGTTGTAGAAGGTTTTGCAAAGAAAAGAGGATGGACCTTTTCTTCTGAAAGTAAGGCCAGTACTGACAGTAAGGATAGATAGGGTCAATAATGGACCGTACAAACTGCCTTTCGTGAACAGAACAAGTTCCAAAAATCCCAATGAAAAATCATGTGTAGTAGTGAAGAACAACATTTCAGGTAGGAAATCAACATGGTTCCTAAGCTGTTTTATTTTTTTAATGGTTCATTGTCATTGTTACATGTCATTCGTGATTTTTTTGTCAAAAAATCAGAATTTCCAATCTCTATCATCTTTGTCTTTGGAAGATGCCATGTCTTAGCCACCTGTCATCCATCCAGGAACATCTCCGATGCAGAGCAACGAGGTGGGACTCCGACCTGAAAAACCACTCTGAACACAACAATTCGGCACACCCCGAACCGTTCGGGAAAGAAAAACGAAAATTCCCGGTACTTTGATTTCGGTTCTGGCTCCAAAAAACACAGATGTGACTGTTTTTCGTTGAAAACTTGCAAATTCCAAAGAAAATCAACCTTGTGAAATGAATTTCGAACCATATTAGCACCACTAGGAAGCACAATCATGGTTCCAAAACAAGAAATTAGGCATTGAACTTGCATCAATATCAATGACATAGTGAGAGATCTATGAAGTTGAATGAAACCTTCAAAGCATCCAGCCCCCAAATTCCGACAAAATTCCAACGACATGTCGGTAGTGTTCAAAAGTTGCATGACATTCTGGTTACTGTGATTGGTTTCATAAAAAGGTTACTGTACAGGCTTGCTATAATGCTCATATACTTGCATAGTATAATCAAGATTTCACAAGGATTTTTGGCAAAAACTCATGTGAAGAGAGGTTCCGAACCAGGAGCAGAACTTTTTCACTCTCACCCTTCAACTCGTTCGAGGTTATGACTATGTGGACAAGATGAGTTCCGGAACTAAGCATCTTCAGGTGGTTTCAGGTACTTGAAGGTCAACATACATGACACAGGCCCATGACAGGTAGGTTGGTAAACAGCCATATATACACCAATACATAGGACAAGTGTTATGGCGCTTTTCAGAGGGTGTATTGAAGCATTGACCCAAAGCGTAGTTTTTTTGTGGAAATTTGCAGTATTCTCCCAATTCGGTGGTTAAGCTTGGCATATCTCCAAGTAAGCTTCGCTTTTACAAAGGGATTCAAAAACCATCTTTGGCAGTTTGTGCCCGGAAATTCATGAATGATCCAACCTGTCAAAGGTTCTGGCTCATTTATGTAGGCCATCTGCTATTTTGGGATTATGAAAGGTACTTATGAGTAACAAAACCAGTCAAATGGGCTGGGATTCAGCGTTTGTTCTTCTGTAGCTCGATTCATACATCCTGTCAAAACCAATGGTCAATGTGCCCGGAAATCCATATGACGTCCTCTGTCTCTTGCGAACTTTATCTTTTTCTTCAACTTGAGATTTGCTTGTTACATTCTACACTTTTTTTTTGGTCTAATTTAATTGTCCCTCCTAAAATGCGAAGACTTTTCGTTTTTCCACTGTCCGGCTGGGGAAGACCAGCCAGCCATCCGACTCAGCTCGACATTTGGTGCTCCCATGTGGTGGCAGTATGGTGGATACTACTGGCCAAGTGGTACGGAGACCGAGTTCCAATGGCGAAAAATTTCTTTCACCACTTAGTAAGTAAAAGATGGGATTGAAGGAACATGCATTTTCAATGAAGTTGGGAAAGAAACAACACATGTTCGTTTTGGAGTTATGCAAAGTTTTAACAAAAGTTACTTGGGGGTATATAAATAGCTTAGGAGAATCCAAGGATACAGATTGACTGAAATTCTGATACTGTGGATGGACAGCATCCAGCACTAGTTGGTGATTTTTGTCAATGAACAGTTGAGCAATCCAGAGATCATAACCCTCATTTTTCCTTAATTATTCAATTGCATCCGCCAAACAATTTCAACAAACGATGTTCCAACCTTGCTAATATCGGCCAAATGACACTCTGAGCAGAGCGGATATATTTTTTTGCTTGCGACTGACACAATGACAGTCCATGCTTGAGGTCTATTCTGGAAGAAACATGAGTTGTGCAGACCTCTTCTGTGGCGAGGCACTTTTTTTTTGAGATGTCTTTGCTGGAGTACCCGAGTATTCCGATTCCTGTGGCGAGGGTTCATGTGTTTTTTTTTTGCAACTCTTTGAAGATGCATAGCAGTCGAAGAGTGGGTTCTAGGGGGTTTCAAAACAGTTTCTGAAGTTCACATGTCCTTAGTACTGTTTTTTGAACAGATATCAGAATCATCGCAGGGTTCTGATTCTAAACCGGCTGGCCCCAAAGAAGCCAAAAGTCAACCAGGTGTTCTAGCTAGAAGAATCAAGATCTGACCATATTTCAACCAATCTTCATGCCCATAATCGCTAAAGGTACCAACAGGTTCAGGGTTAAATATGACCTTAGGAAGAAAGGTGGTGACCATAAGCCCCCTTGAGACTTCAACCTCAATGCTTCAGAATCCTTCCCTCCAAGTTTTAACTGGCTTGAAGATGAATGTCAATTGACATACCATGCATATATATATATTAATATATACATATATATATATATACCCTCTAGGGAACCAACATGACATATCCCACCGAAAAGGGAACGCCGGAAAATCATCATCGACAAAAAAGTGCCGTTTATGGTGGAAAAATGGACAGTTCCCAGAAATTTACATCGGAATCATCAAAAACCCAACCCCACCTCATGGTATGTAAAAATAAATTTCCTGACATGTAGAAATTGCCAACAGCAACAAAAAAGGATTGCTTTTTTTGGGGCATTTCCCTATTTTCAATCCATCTGTTGCGTTGTGAAAGGTCGATCAAGAAACCAAATGGAGATGTGAAGCTGCCTGTAAGTCGGCTGGGGGATCTAAGTCGGCCAATGTGTGCCACGTGCGAAACCATATTTCTTGAAGATTCCATCGGTTGGTATTCCTTTATTTTAACAAACGTTTTTTAGATACCCGGCCCTAGATGTACTTCAGCTTTTTTTTCAAAGTGCATGAAAAAGATGGTATCAAGTTGTACTGATACACTGATACATTATATATTCGCTGGTAAACTAAACCATCTTTTTTAGAAGATTAGAGTGGCACTATGGCAATGCTCACCTTTTACTTTCGCCATGTTGAAGGTGGCGGGGAGGGACTTTTTGGCACAGGATCAGCAATGGCGAAAGAGAACAAAAACCATAGAAGTTATTAGGACTGGTAGATTATGGTTCATAGAAACCCATTTTTGTCATAGAAGATTATCTTACTGTCATATGAAAAGAAAACCATAGAACAACCGTATCTGTCGTATAGATATTGATATGGAGGTTCATAGAAGATTGGTTTGGATTTTTGTCATGGTTCCAGGCTTGGTAGCACTCGAAGGCAGATCAACAGAGGTACTGAGGTACAGTATATATATGTATATACATATTTACATGATGTGTACTTTACAACGGTACTTCCCTTGTCAACCACTTTGTTTCAACCTGGTGGTGGCGTCACTTTTTTCTTGATGAGAAAAAACAACAGCTGCCACAACTGAAGGCTCCCCATTTCTGTGTGGATGCCTGTGGTCCTGGCTTGGAGGGCAGTTGGGGAAGCTCAGCCGGGAGGGGCAGGGGAGTCAACAGGCCAGGCCTTATAGCGGGGACCCGTTGAAACTCTAAAACCCTGGGGGGGGGGAGGTGGTAGGGTGCCACCTTAGATAGTTGGGCTTCAGCATGCATCATCTTTTTTTTTTGTGGAAAAACTGGAATGAATTGGAATGAATTTCTCGGATTGGGATCTTTCTTCAAGTGAACCCTGCAAGAGATTTGAGGACCTTCTATTCAGAGACACAACCGCAAGTGCCGTGATCGTTCAACTCCTTAAAGAAACGGATGATGATTTTTTGCGCTGAGAACTGATGTGCTGGAGATGTATATTATACCGCTGTTCCCAGAACATCCAGGGGAGTAGAATATTGGATTTGAATTCTCCTCCCAAAGAAAACTGACGCGACAAAATTGAAATTGAGGATACTTTGAATTAACTCCAGGATGGTGATATCATGATACATATAGTCAGGTCCTACCACCATCCCCTATCATTCCAAAGATTCGGGAACCCAAAATGGAAGCATTGTGTCTTTATAACGCTGTTTGTTTTGGGAAGGGGGGAATTGCATTTACATAGGCCGTATCCAAGTATGCGTACCTGAGTGAGATCTGAATGTTTTAGGTATCTGATTTTTTTAGGATACTATTTACCAAGGCAGAGTTGATGCGTTGTCTAAAAAAAGTGGGGTTGAAATGGATGTGTTTAGGTACTGGAAGCTAAGTTGGTCCGCTTTTTGAGGTGAATTTGTCTTGTGATTGTCTGAAACATCGTCAATAGGAAACCTCTCTATGCATTGTGAGAAAATGGGAGGAATTACAGGACTTCTTGATTCGATTTTTCCATATTCTATATGCGCAAGGGTGATTCACGGTACGGCTTCCCGCAAGTACTCTTTCGGTAAACAGCAGGTATGAATTGACCAGTATGTATATATACACACGCATATACTTCAAAGGCATGTATATATAAATGTATATGTGTACGTACATGTAGCACATATGAATACATATCATATCATGAATCAAGATATGTGAGCCAAGCACACCATCTACATTTCAGACTTGTAGCTTGATCATATCAAGGCTTGTTGTGTTTGTCATTTCGATCATGTCTCAACGTTGACTTGTTGTTGCCATCTGGGGCATTTTATTAACTTCTGGTGTGAATCAACCGGTTTGAATTTGCACCTCTTGTGCACTTCCTGCCATCGCTGCTACATCTCATTAGAAGTAAGTTTTTTGCGATGATTTTATTCAATATCAGGGTCTTCCCAAAGGAAAGAAATCTGGTGGAAATGGCGTTTTTTTTTCATAGGAAGCTGCTGAACTTTGAGGTGCGCAATGCGAGTCATGCCTTTTCGAGTGTGAGGCACAGTGCAGGTGCGAGGGACGCCAGATCTGGTTGCCATCATGGCTGGTGTGGATGTGCTTCAAGTAATGTTGGATCCAAGAATGGCTGGTTGATTACAACAAATTGATGTAATAAGCAGTGGTTCCAGTGTCCCAAGCATTTGAGGGTTTAATTCAGGTGGCACTCCTGTAATTTTGGTTGCAGCGCTTACCAATGCCATTGTTAGAGCTTCAAAAGCCCACAAAAGATCATAGCTAACATAGCTGTTACCTCAGATTCCGGGACATCCAAAAATTCATTAAAAAAACTGTGGGAATTTGTAGGATGCTGAAAAGTGCTGCCTTCATATTTTCAAAAGGAGGGACTGAAGACTGAAAATCGAGGAGGTCGACCTCGGGTTCACGTTCGACGTTGGTAGTGAAGACGAGCGTGGACTTCGAGATTCTCAAAATCATCCAACCCAACGTCACCAGGAAATTCAGATGAGAAGGGAAGATGAAAAAACCTCCCATTTTTTCACAGAAAACAAAAATTGAAACGAAAGCCATTTTTTTCCCCAACAAAAACCCCAACTGACTGTTACAAGTTGATGATTTTACCCGAAACGGCAGCCTGGTTTCCACCGGTGGAAACATGTCACCAGGTGTCCTGAATTCTGTGAGGGTCTCATCCGTGATGCGGCACTATGTCTTGAACAGGGTTCCAGGTGAAGCGATCCGAGTAGTAGAAGTTGGTGAAGTGAAGTGTATCTTTTTAGTTGGAAGAAAGTGATGATTTTTTTCAAGTGTTTCGGGGCTGAGACATTCACAGTGAATCCCGGTACCTGCTGGTGTAACGAATCGCTGGAAAATCCACCATTAAAGTATGATCATCCAGATATTTGCAGCCAGGTATGTTAGAGTGTTAGAAGGTATCAATAAACTTGCAAGGACGTTCACGTGAACATCACTGCATTTGACTTGCGATGACCACTTGGGTGAATGTGACTCTAAAAAGGAAAGCGCGTTGCACAGGTGGTTGCCCACCATTAGCCAGAGCTTTGACAACATTTGGTATGCAATGCCTGTGCCTCAAAATATGCCGCCACCAAGAAAAGACTCTGCACAATTTTCGCATCTTTCTTCACTTTGCAAACAAAGAATCATCATGATCTCGATACTTTGTAGGAAACTAACATACTGTTGATGGACAAAATCCTGCACCACCAAGGATGATGAATATCCCATTATTTATAGGGTTTTAACCATCCCAGGTGGTGCAGGATTTTGTCCATCAACAGTATTTCCATTAAAAGGCAGCTGGGAAGATGAAAAAAAACAGCCTTCCTCTTTTTCATAGGTAAAAATCCTGTGGGTTTCCAAGGCTCACCCTCTTCGAGATCTCCACGACAGAAGGCTGGGTTGACGTGATGTACTCGGCAGCCGACTCCATGGGGCCCTATGTTCCTTGGCTATGAAGGGTGATGTGGCCAAAGGATGTTAGAGGTGGAAGGGACCCAGAAGATGAGAGATGTGGAAGAGGTGGGTCGGATTTAACAAGTTTTGGGTGGTAAGATGACTGATTTCATGACTTTTTTGTGGTGGATGGATTTGGATGATGCGATTTTTTTTCAAAAAACCCAAGGGCTTCCGAAGCTTGAAAAAACATCACTGTCTCGAATCATCGGACCCGAAGCTCCACACGGACCTGTGATCCCATGTCAGCTTTCGGAGGTGGTATCTTGCAACCCCAATTACTAGGCCATATCCAATCTTGCCAAACTGGTGGCTTAGTGCCGAAAAAAGACTACCTTTTTCTGGAGCCTTGTGATATGAGCAGGGCAGACATGTCAGTTTTGATTACGGCTTTCTTTTACGACTTTGTGACTTTGTGCTTTGAGGTGGTCTTTGACAGTTGATTCTTTCCTCCATGCCCCTTGATGCACCTCTAGATTTCACAAAGCCCCTGTTGGCAAAATGTAGAAACATACGCCAGAAATCCCCCAAAATGATATTCCTATGAACATCCATCATCCTTGTTAGCTTGTTGACCCCTTGTTTAGACTTCACGGCGGGGTGTTCAGGTTCAACCTAAGCGTGATGTGAATGAGACGCGCTGAGCTCAGTGGGATGCTGCAAGCCAGGCATGAGATCATCATTGGTTCAGGAATCAACCCATGTACTTGCGTTATACTTACGTTTGAACTTTGTCACACTGGTCAGAAGTTGAACTTAACTTTTCATTAGCCATTAGGATTCTTTTTTTGCGGTAAATACAACAATGTTCCAAAATCAACAGCAACAAACTCACTTCGGAAGAAAGAACATCTCTAGCAACACTGGTGGCTCTTGGATGCTCGATGGCGAGCTCGAGACACATCCGAAAGGCTTTGGGTGCCTTTCTTCATGCTCTATCTCTTCTTCAGCAATATGCCTGGCAGCCTCAGCAATCTTCGCATGAAACGTGTTGGTCGTTTGATGGTAGGTTGGTGGTGTAGCAACGGCAATGAGGAAGGGAAATCACCAATTTCTGACAGAAAGTACTATAGAAATGGTCGATTTGCCAGTTGCCATGTGTTTTTTGTTGTAAATTGACAGTTCAATTTTGCGAACGAACTTTCAATGCGTGGCAAAAATTCTCCAACAAGATACAAATCTCACCTCCAAGAAATCGCTGGTCGCCAAGCAAAATTCGGGTCGCAACCTCCAACGAGTCATGAGGTTCATTGTGAACTTGAGCGTGGGAGTGATTGTAGACAAGTTTATGGAAATGAAGCCAACCAGCAATAACGTGTCTTGGCTTTAAAGAAATTGGGGGCTCGGGGGTTGGGGGTTTGGAGTGTCACTGGTCCCAATCTTTGGTTGGAAAGGAGGAAATATTTATGGGAAAAGCTTGGAAAATCCTCTGTCACTGATTGATATTTTTTTAAGTGAACAGAACCCAATTAATTCATTATTTCAGGATGCCACTGTGAGCACTGTTTACTGAAAGCAGGTATATTACGAGTCATATGTGCAAAAAAAGGAGGCTTCGTGGTTGTGTATGCCCCACAGCTGAGAGCATAAACGTAAGCTTAGCTCCTGAAGTTTTTTTTTAAATATCATGTCAACAGGATTCAAAAGTTTTTAATCAGATCGCACATATATAACTTTCCTGCTCTTTTCTCTCTCTAACATGATTTGAAGGCTTAAGATTCTCAGTCTTTTTCTCCTCCCAACTCCTCTCCGATTCAGTTTGTTGTTGGTGCTCCCAGAGAATCGTCCGAAATCACATCCACAGCAACAGCCGCTTGTTTCTCAGTGCCCCACTGAAGCCAAGCCCCTCGTTTTCAGGTTGCTTTGACGGAACCTCAAAAGAATTGGATCAATTGCATCACCAGCTTATATGCGAGGCATCTGAAAGGGAGTGGGCTGTGTTTGGTCCTTTCTTTTTTTATTAGTGGCTCCGGTTTGGCCCCGTGTTTTTTCGTTTCAGAATGTGAATTTTTGTTGCTTGTAGTTTTTTTTTGTTTGGGCGTTGATTTTGAGTGTGTTG
>DF240884.1:0-47149 GCA_000507305.1 Breviolum minutum Mf 1.05b.01
GGGTCCAAAACAAACCTTCGGACACTGGAGGCCCATGGGGCCAAGTCAAGTGGGAACCCAAACGTCTGACAAGGGACTATTCCAGAAAGGTCTGAAAAAAGCCTGACCAGAAAACGCAACACCTGCCCCCCCACTGCCAAGGTTTTTTTTGGGACATCCTACCACACAAAAAGGGTCAAAAAAAAGCCTTCGGAGACAAGTCGAAAAAAAAGACCCTGACCAGCAAAACGAAGGCCTACTCCCACGCAGGGAAGGTGGTTTTTTTTGAACCCCCTTCCCTCCCAGCACTTTTCCTTTTCCTTAAGTTATGGCCAACCATCGAAAAGGGTTTAAAAAAAAAACCGCAGGTACGGAAAAAAACCCAGCCCTCATCAAATCCTACACTATATGTGCTCATATTGCTCGTCACAATATGAATATATGAACATTTCATGTTATGACTTATGACTGTTACGACATGATTTCTTTACACAATCGGGACCTCAAGCTAGCTCAACTGTCTCGATCTCACAACCATGCCGCGATGGCTGGGGCCATAAATAAACCTCGGTCAGAAACCTTTCAAAACTTTGTACAAGAAATATAGCTAGACAAAACGGCTTTGACCTAAGATCTTAGTCTTATATAGTTTCTTGTATATAGATTCTTACAATTTCTTATATGCTTTGGTCAGACTCTTCTGTCACATAGGTTTTCAACCTTGATAATCCTATTTATTCACCAAGGTTTCGAACAAACTCTTTCTTAATATCCCACATCTTATGGAGATTGACTGTTTGGAAACAGACCACTCCAATCCAAGGCACATCTTAGGATGATGTCCAGAATCATCACTGGTCAATAAGGACAATCGATGCCTTAGACAGAAGTTTGGGTCCATCTTTGGTCACTAGAAGTCACCACCAGAACTCAGCTGTGACGCCCTTTAGTCTCCCACTGGAAGCCACGCACGGAATCTTTCACCTAGTGGCCTAGCGCAAAGGGATGCAAACAAAGAGTGCGAGAAAACTGCGAAACCGATTCCACATCTGCATGAGAATCACGATGCAGGATGCCAATAACAATAGAAACACACGGAAACATTGATCATTTACACTGAGCTATGATGAGCTATGAAACTAAAATCCAGGTCAATCTTCACACCTCCAGGATATCCACTGGAATGTTCTTCTCTCTGATCCTGAGAATCTCCAGATTTGTTGCTCCTGTCTCCCGCGTTGGCTGAATGTCAGTCACTGAGAGTCTCATGTACAGCAAACTGTTCACATGCCCTTGCGAACACGGACACAAGCCCAATGAAAAACCTTTATGTTCAAAGGAGTGCTTGCATGAAAATGGCAGTTGTTTTCCAACTAGCGGTTCGGAGGTCAGGAAAGTAGCAGTACTATGCAGTACTGATATTTAAAAACTTCTGACTATGACGCAGTCTTATTTTTGACTTTATATAATGTGATAGCACGTTGCGCCACCAAAAACTTTCTCCAACTGGCCAGTTAGTGTCCTTTCTTCTTTGTATTGCTGAGTTTGGTGTTGATGAGGCATAAATAATCGCCTTCAGATTGCCAATGCATGGAGGCTTCTACCTGCGCAGAAATCATCCGAATCCTCCAAATCGAATCTGAATCCGATCCGCAACGCAACGTGCCTGGGCTCTGGATCTCGAAGCCAGCTCACGACGCGAAGGGATTTCCACCACAACGAGCCTTGCTCAAAGTTGAAAGAAATGAAATCCAAAATGTCCAACGTTTCTGTTAAAATTGGAAAAAACTATTTGGAACAACCAAAACAGCGAACTGCGTTGCTATCATTACTCTAATATCTATCAAACCCCAACTGGGAAGCTACTACAAAGCGTCACATGAAGCGCCCGCCTGGCAGGATTATTCTCCTGCTCCAAGCATCACACGCTCAGCAAGTTCTCCTGACAATCTTGTGTTGGTCTTTGCACTCATTCAAAACCACTACTGTATGCTTCCTGAAGTGGCAAAAACATGAAACACAGACACAAGTTAAACCATTAAAACTAAACCCACAAAAACCGAAGAACTGGGATTCTGATGAAACAAAAGTACAGTTTCTCTCTTTGCGTCCTTTGGAGACCACTGGAACGTCGACAAATCTGGGAACTTCATTGTCTTCTTCTTTCCCTCCTGGACATCACCAGAAGTCAGACATTCGACGAAGACCAATGCCATTCCAGTCCCACTTTTGATGTGTTTTCTTTGGATGGAACAAGTGCCTCATCTTTGATCAGTTCGAAGAATGCCTCAAATTGTCAATCCAAACCCCCACCCCGTGCAGTGCAACGTTTATCTCGCGTGGCTTGTGAACTGCAGTTTCAAGGGTTTGCCAAGCGTCTGTTTCACGAACAGAAATAGCGGATTCGTTGCACTCTGCAAAGTACCTTCCAGAATTTTATGCAGAAAAGAGATGCTTGGATTTTACACCACCAACCTGCAATCAAACAAGAGACTTCAAGAACCCCCCAAATGATGGTTCTATATGATTTATATTGTTATCACATGAGGCCCAATTCAACAAAAGGCAGTTTCAACTGCCCAACGACAGAGCAATGACAGGGCAATTCATGGGGCACTTGCCATCGTAGCTCCCAAGGAAGTGAGGGAAGTCACCTCCAAGGGGAGCTACCTGAGCGATGTGTTTTTTTTTGCAAAATAGAAATGCGGAGAAGCAAAAAGGGATAAGTACTTTAAGCTCATGTAACACTCATGTAGACAATAAAGGGGTAGTAGAATTTTCTGCAAGAATCTCAAGAGATAAATACAAACAAACAACAAACAAACAAACAAACAAACAAACAAACAAACAAACAAACAAACAAACAAACAAACAAACAAACAAACAAACAAACAAACAAACAAACAAACAAACAAACAAACAAACAAACAAACAAACAAACAAACAAACAAACAAACAAACAAACAAACAAACAAACAAACAAACAAACAAACAAAACACAAAAAAAACACTTTTTCCACCAGATCCATTGAAATGGATTGAGGTCCCAAACTGTTGGAGTTCGGCACTTGTGCACACATTCCCCGGTCAGCACTCGATTGATGCGCACCTCAAATTTGCGAATCGAGGAGCAAAAATTGTTGCCTTCGGGATTTGGAATAGGAAATGTAGAACCTGAGAAGTAGCTCTCGAAAATGTTTATACTAGGCCATCTAATTGTTTTATTTAATATCTATTACTAAATTACGCTAAAAGATATATCTATCTAATCTAATGTTTTATCTATTATTTTCAAAGGTGAAGACAATGCAAACACATGAAAGAAGATCACTCGATTGGACTCTGTCTGAGGGCAGTCGACCGCTTGAGGGTCATTTTCCAATGCACCTGTACCGTTCCAAGTCAAAGCATATTCCTGGCTGCAACTCGCTTCTGTGAGACAAGTGTTGGTGATGGATGATACAGGTGACATGGATGACGTTTACGACTGCTGTCCTCTGCTGGAGAAAATTCCAAATGTTTGACACCCTCAGAGTACCATGTGTGAAGATGCTTGATAACAGTGGTGTAGTTCTAGGTGCTGGGAAAAATCTTCCAACCCCTCCTCCTGACATTGCCCTACCCGTCCACCTGTCTGCTCCATCAAAGGAATCGAATTCTGGTCGTTGGTGCTGCGCCATGGCACCAACAGGCCGGCACTCGAGTTTACTTGTGTTTCTTGCCACCCGGAGAAGCAGAGTTCCATATTTCAGATTCACAGATCAAAAATTCTGCTGCTCACAAAAAACATGTTTTTTTTGTATGCAATTCTTCCATGGACTCCAACACTTTCTCATTGAATAGAAGATCATCTGCAAATAGCAGCAGAATCAGGCAGAATCATAATATGCACGTTTTTCGCGGTTCTTTTCTTTCCAAAAAGCTCTTTCTTTCCACAACTTAAACACTATAGTTTCATCACCATCTTCACCTAATATCTTCAAGAGTCACCACCGTTTCATTTCGATTTCGAATCGAGGAACTCTATCAAACTTCACATCCACAGGAACTGCTGCTTTTGCACTGCTCATCCTCCATCACCATTCAGGCGGAGTGGGAAGAATGTCCTACAATGACTCATTTGTTCAGCTTCAGATTCTTTTTCGATATGCGTTCCAAATCATTCTACGTTACACTGTTTATTTGCTATTAGCAATGCCTTGTCGAAATCCATTCACCAAACTCGCAAAACGGCCAAGGAATCTCATTGGGTGAGGGATGCCTGAGACAACGATGGATCGGAGTCAAGGTTGGAAATTGTTGAGGATTTAGGGATTTGATGGGATTTGATATTTTCACTTCAACATTTCCAAGTGTTTGGATGGCAATTGCCATACGTTTGCTTCAAATGACTTGATGTTATTTGGCTCCTTTGGCTCACTTTCCCATCCCATGAAGAATGAAGAGATTTAAGGGACTGTTCCGCTGTGAAACGGCTGGAACGGATGTGCAAAGCGCAAAACAGCAACGCAATTTGAAAAGAACCCTTCAGCAACTCTCAAAGCGCACGAATATAACCGGACAAAAAGTTCTGAGTGAATTACAATAAATCGTCAGGCTAACCAGACTGTATTTGTGCAAACTATGTTTCTTTAGAGGATTTTGATTTCGATTTTCTCCTTGGCAGTGTAAGATTCATAGACCCAGGACTCCAAAACAGATACAGGTTTGGTGCCGTTCTCCAAACCTATAGCTCGGACAGGATTTTTTTTGGGCGGAGAATTCAAGGAATCATGTTTTATGTATCTTGGTCCGTTGGTAGGTGTTCATGATGGTGGGGTGGGAATACCCTCCAAAGAGCTAACATATCATATCCCAAAAACGAGGACCAGATTTTATAGACTCAACGCCACTAAAAAGGGGATATTCCTCCTCCTCCCCCTCCTCCTCCTACTACTAACTACCACTACTACCACTACTACCACTACTACCACTACTACCACTACTACCACTACTACCACTACTACCACTACTACCACTACTACTACTACTACTACTACTACGATCACTACTACTACTACTACTACTACTACCACTACTACTACTACTACTACTACTACTACTACGATCACTACTACTACTACTACTACTACTACTACTACTACGATCACTACTACTACTTCTACGATCACTACTACTACTACGATCACTTCTACTACTACGATCACTACTACTACTACGATCACTACTACTACTTCTACTCCTACCACTTCTACTACTACTACTACTACTACTTCTACTACTTCTACTACTACTTCTACTACTTCTACTACTACTACTACTACTGCTACTACAACTGCTACTACTACTACTACTACTACGACGATTACTACTACTACTACTACTACTACGACTACTACTACGACTACGACTACTACTACTACTACTACTTCTACTACTACGACTACTACTACTACTACNCTACGTACTACTACGTACTACTACGTACTACTACGTACTACTACGTACTACTACGTACTACTACGTACTACTACGTACTACTACGTACTACTACGTACTACTACGTACTACTACGTACTACTACGTACTACTACGTACTACTACGTACTACTACGTACTACTACGTACTACTACGTACTACTACGTACTACTACGTACTACTACGTACTACTACGTACTACTACGTACTACTACGTACTACTACGTACTACTACGTACTACTACGTACTACTACGTACTACTACGTACTACTACGTACTACTACGTACTACTACGTACTACTACGTACTACTACGTACTACTACGTACTACTACGTACTACTACGTACTACTACGTACTACTACGTACTACTACGTACTACTACGTACTACTGCAAACTACTACGTACTACTACGTACTACTATGTACTACTACGTACTACTACGTACGACTTTAATACTACCTACTGGTTTATGTACTACTTTATTACTACGTACTACTACTACTACTCCTACTACTACTAAAAAAAATTATACTTTACTTCGAGTGATCCCCACCATGACATGTTGGGTGGGGGTTGTCAGGTGAGGGTTGTCATCTAGTTTGATTCCATGGACCGGAAGCAGAAAGAGGTCCAACGAAGTAGAGAAGGTTCGCTGGAAGCGACCAAACACATCTCAACAAATGCTGTCAGCTGATGGAAAGCATGTGTGGTATTGGAGTGCACACGTCGCTCGTGCTCCATGTCTTTGCATTTCGTTCTCTTGCATTTCAAAACCAGCAAGCCCGGCATCCTTTTTTTCAGGATTTTTGCATGATCTTGTCGTGTCCTGTCTGCTACCCAGGATAGCACCTGTCAGAAGTGTTCAAGTAAACAGGACACAACCATTTGCCAAAACAAGTCAGTATACCACCTGGCAGAAACAAACATGCCAAAACATGCCACAACAAACATGCCAAATCATGTCAGGATACCACCTGTCAAAAATATATAAAGACACAGGCATCAAACATGGCAGTGAAGGAAAGTCAAAAGCTATAGTTGCAGCAACACCACATGCTCAAATCACAAATGCATCGCAGTGCGTCACTAGAAACATTCTCTGCACCAAACATGCCAAATCATGTCAGGATACCACCTGCGTCAACATATCAGTAGGATAAACAGAAGGCATCAAACATGTCAGTAGACCTCCAGAGCGTTCAACCATCTCTTATTCCAACAGATCGCTCCGCCGACAAGCAGTTGAATCCAACTGCAGAGTATGATGTCAGGAAGTTTGCACTGAGTCATACAGAAGCCAGATCTGCAAGCGCTCCAACGTGGAAGCACCTTTGGCTTCCAACTTGTCAGTCAATTCTCGAACATAAGCAGGGGGCCCTCTGCATAAAAGATCTTCCACTTGGTCAGTCATGCCCAGTAGAATGAGATTTTCCAGTTTGCGGGCAGCATAACATATATGGCGAGCCACCAGTCATCATCGTCCAAGCCACCAGCACGACGCAAATCAACCAGCACACCTCCATCCAAAGTCAAGCCTTGCGCACTGTAAGCAGCGCGCAGCATGCCATGCAAAAGTGGAAACTGCCAGCGAATCACTTCAATCTTCTCGTTCTCCTCGCCTATCTTCAAATCAATTTTGAAATCAGCATGCATCAGTTCCACAAAGAACAATGTCTTCGCATCATCTGTGTGATCAGCCACATTTTCAAATTGTCCTTCCCATGTCTCCAGCAGAGCATCTTCCATGGGCGAAGACTTTCCTTTGAGTAATTTCACCCATATACCCTTGGCCATGTATTCAGGCACGAAATGACAAAAACCAGCTTCCCTGTGCCGCAAGCGTTCTTGATCTTCGTGGTGCAGATCCACTTTCACAACCATTGCCATCTTGTCTTTCACAAGTCCCAGATGTGGAGCCAAGACATCCGACAAGCGCACAATCATGTTTTCGTGCACCAACAGCATGCCTTGCAACTTGCCAGTGTGATGTGGGTTTGGAACTGTGAGCAGCTGATGTGTCAACTGCTTGTCTATAGTCTTATTCTTCCGTGCATGTCTTTGGTCAGCCGCCTGCAAACAAAATAGTGGCACATCAAGCTGCCGTGCATCTCTATGTGCCCTTTCCACCATGCTGCGGGCAATGTTCTCCCAGTACATGCCAACAACATGGCCATGCTTAAAGAAATCCATCTCCAGTTCTTTTTTGCAATATTCTTTTCTGCGTGTGCGAAGCTGTCGCAAGTGATCCTCTGACAAAGGCGCAGCAGGCGTGCATGCTCGCATGGCTGTTGTGATTTCTGGCAGATGAACATCCAGGAATCGCTTCGACTTTTTCAAGTGAATCACTGCTTCGATGCTCAAAGCCGCCTGAGCTGCATAATGTTCGGTCTGCACTTTGTCCGGCCGTTTCCGTACAAGTTCTTCCAGATTGTCAGCTAATGATATCTCGTTGGCAGGCTTGATCTGCAGGAAATCACCCGCAATCAGCAGAATTGGTATGCGTCCCATCAACTCACCAGCATGAAAGTAGCTACCTGGATCCAAGCCTTCGTCTTGACGTGCCCGCATGCTGCGGTACAGCATGTTTTCAACCGCAGCTGGCACCAAGCTGATTTCATCTTGAATAAGCAAAACTTTTGGCACCCAGCGTTGTTTCATCTCTTGCTCTTTCGTTTCCTAAGGCAAGGTGCTTGTTGCGCAGACTGGCCACACGATAAGAGCAAGCAGTATGGCATGTTCGTGCCCGATAGAAATCGTTGGAAATGGCATCAGATTGAGAACGACTAAAGGTGGAAATCATGTATCACTCTTCTTCTCCAGGGTCTGGCCGGAAAAAAATGACAAAAAACATCCAGCATGAGTTCTAAAATGATTCTAGTCTTTCCAGTGCCGACCGCGCCAATCAAAAGACATGCATGCTGCGTGCGGTTTCGCAAGGGCGTCTGGTTCTCTTCTTCCTGCAATGCAACATCCATTGCCTCAGCAAACCATCTGCAAGCAGACAATTGCTCCGGCGCCAACTTAAATCCTGTAGAAGACTTCTCAAATGCAGCCACCTTCCGAGCCATTGCCGCAGATGGCTTGCTAAGGGTTCGCCATTCTGCTTCTGGACTCTTGGCGTCGCTGTCTGCAGCTGGCTCCATTGCGCCATTTCCGCCAGAATCCGTGGCAGCCCGCCCCGCCGACAAGCGGTTGAGGCCAATTCCATCCTTGGTCATGGCGGCACGCTGTGCGTCCAGTAGCGTCTGGGTGATCATAGGTGTTTTCTCTTTTAACCTCATCTGTTCTTCACGTGGATTCGCCGAGGACGAGCCACTCTTCCTCTGTTCTTCTACTGTTCTATGCAAAGTCTCTTCGTCTCCTGTCAAGGGAAACAAACTTTTCTGACTTATCTTGTGACATCTTGCAACTACTTCTTTGACACACTCTTTCTGCAACTACTACCAATCCTTTCGATCGCAGTTGAGGTCCGACACGCCACACTGAACTCGCATGATCGCGGTTGGGGTCCGGCGCGCCTCACGGAACTCGCAGGATCGCAGTTGAGGCCCGGCACGCCACACTCAACTCACGGGCTCGCGGTTGGGGTCCGGCGCGCCACACTGNGTTGAGGTCCGACACGCCACACTGAACTCGCATGATCGCGGTTGGGGTCCGGCGCGCCTCACGGAACTCGCAGGATCGCAGTTGAGGCCCGGCACGCCACACTCAACTCACGGGCTCGCGGTTGGGGTCCGGCGCGCCACACTGAACTCACGAGCTCGCGGTTGGGGCCCGGCACGCCACACTGAACTCACGAGCTCGCAGTTGAGGTCCGACACGCCACACTGAACACACAAGATCGTAGTTGAGGTCCGACAAGGAGACAGACGAAGAGCGGAAACGAGGCGGAGGACGACGACGAGGCGGAGGAGGAGAAGAGACTGACATAAAATCTAACAACCCTCACCTGACAGGTGGGGAAAAACTTGAGACGCACTGAAAAATGGATACGTTGAACAAGAGCCGCTGATTAAAGAAACACAACTTTTGTTTGAAGAAGAACACGTTATTTGGAAAACCAAGCTTTGATGAACAAAGAAATTTAGACTCAACAAATCCTTGACTAGAAAAAAAAACCTTACCTCAAGCAAGGACGTCTTTTCAAAAAGAGGATTGCGCCGGAATATGTTGGTTAGACAGGCTGCCATGGAGACTGTGATTGAACAGGCTAAGCTAATCTTGAAAATATGCTGATCTAAACAGAAGACCTTGATCCTCTTTGCCAGTCTACTGTATGTACGGACAGTTGTCCAGCGTTTGAAAAGGGTGGGCCGGTGTAAGTACGGGTTGACAAATCTTGAATAATAACTTCAAATTTCTGAAAATTCGTGAACTTCCCCCCTTTACCACGCAGAGCATGGAGGGTTTGTACCCTTGCTCAAACCTCTTCAAATTTCTTGGCTTCTGTCAGAAGGGAACGCCAAACAAAACCGCATGCGCAATGTTCAGGAGGCCTTAGAAAATACTTATTTTTTTTTGCTTTCTGCCACCTATCATCAAACATCCAAAATCGTTCCTACATGAGAGTTTTCGCGCTTGCATCATCGACCCGTGAAAATCGTTTAGACAATTGGTTTGCAGCCCT
Organism: Breviolum minutum Mf 1.05b.01; assembly: GCA_000507305.1. Classification (NCBI taxonomy): domain Eukaryota; class Dinophyceae; order Suessiales; family Symbiodiniaceae; genus Breviolum; species Breviolum minutum. The sequence continues at coordinate 10,090 of DF240884.1, forward strand.
GAGGCAATCGGTCACAACGTAGTGACATGTTTATTGCATGCGCATGCCGTCAGAGCAAAACCGCTGTGATTGATTCCTGTCATATTTGATGCATGGCCGAAAAAACCAACCCACTATATCACCAACAAAAATGCCTAAAAGTCATACGCACCAAGCACCTGTGGGAAAATCGATCAAACTCGTCATTGTGGGCTGGTGTCTGCTAAAGAATGCAAAGATCCTACACGCTAAAACCATTAATCATCAATCCAATCAATGCAAAGAAGCAATCCTCACCCTTCACCCGACTCCACCTGTCGACATCAGAACTCATGGTCCCAGCCAGGCGCTGGGTCCTGCCATGACGGTGTGAAACGTGGATAAGAACAAATGGGAAGCGGAAATCTATTGATTTCTAGGAAGCTCATACAATGAAACAAAAGAAACTGATTGGAACACCAGTGAAAATAGTTGAAAATTTTGGAAAGGAGGTTCGAGGTTCGAGGTCCGAGGTTCAAGGTGCGAGGTCCGAGGTTCGAGGTTCAAGGTGTCGAGGTTCGAGGTTCGGGGTCCGAGGTCCGAGGTCCGAGGCACCACTATCACCCACTCTTATAGTAGTAGTAGTAGTAGTAGTAGTAGTAGTAGTGGTAGTAGTAGTAGTAGTAGTAGTAATCGTCATAGTAATCGTCGTAGTAATCGTCGTAGTAGTAGTAGTAGTAGTAGTAGTAGTAGCAGTAGCAGTAGCAGTAGCAGTAGCAGTAGCAGTAGCAGTAGCAGTAGCAGTAGCATTAGCAGTAGCAGTAGCAGTAGCAGTAGCAGTAGCAGTAGTAGTAGTAGTAGTAGTAGTAATCGTCGTAGTAGTAATCGTCGTAGTAGTAATCGTCGTAGTAGTAATCGTCGTAGTAGTAATCGTCGTGGTAGTAATCGTCGTAGTAGTAATCGTCGTAGTAGTAATCGTCGTAGTAGTAATCGTCGTAGTAGTAGTAGTAGTAGAAGTAGTAGTAGTCGAAGGAAGTTTAAATAGAAACTTCCGACAATATGGACAGTTGAACAGCAGAGTAGAGTAGTCAAGTCAGCAGAAAGAAGTCAGAAGAAAGAAGATGCAATAGCGCGAAAGTAGGAAGAAAGAAGATACATCCGCGCCAAATGTTAGAGACGTCACGAAATGCTGTGTTTTTTCAATGATTCGTGTGTCGGGTCAGTCGAAAAGCAGGCCTGTTAAAGCGGCGGGTGCGGAGGTCGGAGCTGAGAGGAGAAATCAAAAATTGCACGCAGCTGTGGCGAAAAGCATATTCGGAAGTGAAAATGCACAAAACATGACGGCTTCGGCGCACTTTTTGAAGTTCAGATGTCGCAAAATTGCACGCCGCTGTGGCGAAAAGCGCATTTTCAAGTGAAAAGGAACAAAACACATCAGGTTCGAAGCACTTTTTGATGTTCGGATGTCGAAAAATTGTACGCCGCTGTGGCGAAACGCACATGTGGAAGTGAAAATGTTAAAAAACTGTAGTCTTCGGAGCACTTTTTGAAGTTCTGATGTCGAAAAATTGCACGCCGCTGTGGCGAAAAGCACATTTGGCAGTGAAAATGTTGAAAAACTGTAGTCTTCGGAGCACTTTTTGAAGTTCAGATGTCGCAAAATTAGTCATGTAGCACTTTTTGAAGTTCAGATGTCGAAAAATTAGTCAGGTAGTAAGTTAGTCAGTTAGTCAATCAGTCAGTTCGTCAGTTAGCTAGTTAGTTAGTTAGTTAGTTAGTTAGTTAGGTAGTCAGTCAGTGAGTCAGTCAGTCAGTTAGTCAAGTAGTCAGTTAGTCAAGTAGTCAGTTAATCAATCAATCAATCAATCAAATCAAATCAAATCAAATCAAATCAAATCAAATCAAATCAAATCAAATCAATCAATCAATCAATCATTAGTCAGTTAGTCAGTCAGTCAGTAAGTCAGTAAGTCAATTAGTCAGTTCGTCAGTTAATCAATCTATCAGTCAATCAGTTAGTCAGTTAGCTAGTTAGTCAANAGTCAGTCAGTCAGTCAGTCAGTCAGTCAGTCAGTCAGTCAGTCAGTCAGTCAGTCAGTCAGTCAAAAGTAAATTAGTCAGTTCGTCAGTTAATCAAATCAATCAGTCAGTCAGTCAGTCAGTCAGTCAGTCAATAGGTCACTTCATCACTTAGGCAATTAATCAGTTAATCAGACAGTCAATCAGTCAATTAGTCAGTTAGCTAGTTAGTCAGTTGGTCAATGTTTTTGCTCTGACACCCGTCACTCACAGCAATCAATCTCGCCTATACGTTTCCTATTCTTGAAACTTCCGCCACCGCCTTGTGCGGTACTACTGGTAGTAGTAGTAGTAGTAGTAGTAGTAGTAGTAGTAGGAGTAGTAGGAGTAGTAGGAGTAGTAGTAGTAGTAGCAGTGATAGTAGTAGTAGTAGTAGTAGTAGTGATAATCGAAGGAAGTTTTTAAGTCTAACTGCCGAGAATGTGGACAGTTGAAAAGCAGAGTAGTAGAGAAGTCAAGTCAGCCGAAAGAAGATCAACATGCGAGTAGAGTCACTAGAAAGAAGATCAACACGCGAGTAGAGTCACTAGAAAGGCTACACACGGGCCACATGTTAGGAATGTCGCGAATTGCTGTGTTTTCCAAAGATTCGTGGTTCCTGATGTTCGAAAAGTAGGGTCACTAAAGCGGCGGGCGCGGAGGTAGCGGTTCAGCAGAGAAATGTTTAAAAATGGCACACCGCTGTGGCGCGAAGCGCATTTTCAAGGGAAGATGCACAAAACACCTCAGCTTCCGAGCCATTTTGGAAGTTCTGATCTGAAAAAATGGTACACCGCTGTGATGCGAAGAACATGTCTAAGTCAAAGTGCACAAAACACCTCAGTGCGGGACCAAGTATTGATGTGACGATTTCTAAGTCAAAATGTACGAAAAACCTCAGTGCGGGACCGATTTTTGATGTGACGATCTCGAAGAATGGCACGCCGCTGTGGAGCCATGTTCGTGCGTCAAAATGTAAAAAAACTGAAGGGTTCGGGCCACTTTTGGACGTTCCAATGTCCAAATATGGCACGCCGCTGTGGCGCGAAGTACCTCTGTCAATCGAAATATGCAAAACACCGCCGTTTTCCGATGTGGAAAAGGTCTCGGTCAGTGTCAGTTCAATAGTTTGTCAGTTACCTAGTTAGTCAGTTAGTCAACTAGCTAGTGACTCAGTCAGTCACGAAGTCAATTCGTCAGTTAGTCACTTAGCTAGCTCGTCAGTTAACATGTTAATCAGTCAACTAGCTAGTTAGTCAATTAGTCAATTAGTCAGTTACTCAAGTAGCTAGTCAGTCAGTCAGTCAGTCCGTCAGTCAGTAAGTCCAATAGTCTGTTAGTCGCTTGGTCCATCAATCAATGAGTCAGCTAGTCCGTTAGCTACTTAGTCAGTTAACTGTTAACTAGTTAGTCAGTTAGTCAACTAGCGAGTTAGTCGGTCAGTCAGGAAGTCAATTAGTCCGGTAGTCACTGAGCTATAGTGAGTCAGTTAACTAGTTAGTCGGTCGGTCAGTTATTCAATTAGCTAGAGTCAGATAGTCAGTCAACTAGTTTGGCAGTTCACTAGTTAGTCACGTAGTCAGTTAGTCAGCGAGACAGTTAGTCAATCAGACAGTTAGTCAGTTAGTCAGTTAGTCAGTTCGTCAGTTAGCTACTTGTCAGTGAACTCAATAGTTAGTCAGTTAGTCAATCAGTTGAATAGTTAGTCAGTCCGTCAGTAAATCAGCTAGTCAGTTAATCAGTTAACCTGTCAATCAATGAATCAGCTAGCCAGTTTGTCATACTCCGTTAGTCAGTTCACTAGTCAGTCAGTTCATGAGTTAGTCAGGTAGTCAGCTAGTCAATTAATCAATGAGTCCGTTAGTCAGGTAGTCAGCTAGTCAGTTAATCAATGAGTCCGTTAGTCAATTAGTCAGTTCGTCAGTTAGCTAGTCACTCAGTCAGTAGGTCAATTGGTGACTGCGTCAGTTAATCACTTAGTCAATTAGTCAGAAAGAAAGTTGGACAGATTGTCAATGCTTTTGCTTTGTTTTCCCTGATCCACAACAACCAATCTCTCCTATACGTTTCCTACCCTTGAAACTTCCGCCACCGCCTCGTGCGGTACTACTGGTGGTGGTAGTAGTAGTAGTAGTAGTAGTAGTAGTAGTAATCGTCGTAGTAATCGTCGTAGTAATCGTAGTAGAAGTAGTAGTAGTAGTAATAGTAATAGTAGTAGTAGTAGTAGTAGTAGTCGTAGTAATCGTCGTAGTAATCGTAGTAGAAGTAGTAGTAGTAGTAGTAATAGTAATAGTAGTAGTAGTAGTGGTAGTAGTAGTAGTAGTAGTAGTACTAGTAGTAATAGTATTAGCAGTAGTAGTAGTAGTAGTAGTAGTGGTAGTGGTAGTAGGTAGTAGGTAGTAGGTAGTAGGTAGTAGGTAGTAGGTAGTAGGTAGTAGGTAGTAGGTAGTAGGTAGTAGTAGCAGTAGCAGTAGTAGTAGTAGTAGTAATAGAAGTAATAGTAGTAGTAGTAGTAGTAGTAGTAGTAATAGTAGTAGTAGTAGTAGTAGTAATCGTCGTAGTAATCGTCGTAGTAATCGTAGTAGAAGTAGTAGTAGTAGTAGTAATAGTAATAGTAGTAGAAGTAGTAGTAGTAGTAGTAATAGTAATAGTAGTAGTAGTAGTAGTAGTAGTATTAATAGTAGTAGTAGTACTAGTACTAGTAGTAGTAATAGTAGTTGTGATAGTAGTTGAACTAGTAGTAGTAGTAGTAGTAGAAGTAGTAGTAGTAGTAGGAGTAGTAGTAGCAGTAGTAGTAGTAGTACTAGTGGCCGAAGGAAGTGTAAATAGTAAACTTCCGACAATATGGAGAGTTGACAAGCAGATGGGATGCAGTAAAATCATAAGCAAGAAGATGCAATAGCGCGAAAGGTAAGAAAAAAACAAAATGCTGCGTTTTTGCAATGATTCCTGTCGGGTCAGTCGAAAAGTAGGGGCGTTAAAGCGGCGACTGCGGAGGTAGCTGTTTAGCAGAGAAATCAAGAATTGCGCGCCGCTTTGGCGAGAAGCATAATTTAATTTCAAGTCAAAATGTACAAAACACATCAGGTTCGAAGCACTTTTTGATGTTCGGATGTCGAAAAATTGCACGGCGCTGTGGCGCAAAAGGCATTCACAAGTCAAATGTTATGAAACTGACGGTGTCGGAGCACTCTTTGAACATCAGATGTCGAAAAATTGCACGGCGCTGTGGCGCGAAGCACATTCACAAGTCAAAACGTTAAAAAACTGACGGTGTCGGAGCGCTTTTTGAACATCAGACGTCGAAAAATTGCACGCCGCTGTGGCGAGAAGCAGATGTTTAAGTCCAAATGTACAAACTGTACCTGTGTTTTGGCACGCTTTTTAAACTTCAGATGTCGGAAAAATTAGTCAGTTAGCAAGTTCGTCAGCCAATCAATCAGTCAGGTAGTCAATGAGTCAGTCAGTCAATTAGTCAGGTAGTCAGTTAAGCAATCAATGAATTAGTCAGTTAGTCAGTTCGACAAGTAGTCAGCTAGTCAGATAATCAATCAATGAATTAGTCAGCTAGTCAGTTGGTCAGCTAGTCAGTTAGCTAGTGAGTCAAGTTAGTTAGTCCATCAGTTCGTCAATTAACTAGTTAATCAGTCAGGAAGTCATTTAGTCAGTTACTTGCTTCTTCAACCAGTTAGTTAGTTAGTTAGTTAGTTAGTTAATTAGCTAGTTAGTTAGTTAGTTAGTCAGTTAGTCACAATCAGTCAGTTAGTTAGTTAGTCAGTCATAGTCAGTCACAGTTAGTCAGTTAGTTAATTAGTCAGATAGTCAGTTAGTCAGTCAGCCAGTCAGTTAGTCAATTACTTGCTTGATCAGTCAGTTAGTTAGTTAGTCAGTCAGTTAGGTAGTTAGTCAGTTTGTTAGTTAGTTCGCTAGTTAGGCAATTAGTCATTTAGTCAGATAGTCAATTAGTCAGTTAGTCAGTAAGTCCATTAGTTTGTTACGCAGTGAATCAATCAGTTAATCATTTGATCAGTTAGCTAGTCAATTCGTCAGTTCGTCACTTAGGCAATTAGTCAGTTAATCAGTTAGTCAATCAGTCAATTAGTCAGTCAGTCAAGTAGTCAGTTAATCAATTAGTCACGTAGTCAGAATTTCTCAGTCAGTCAATTGGTCAGTTAGTCAGTTAGCTAGTTGGTCAGTTAGGCGTGTTAGTCAGTTGATCAGTTGGTCAAGTCGCTACTTAGCCAGTCAGGAAGTCAATCAGTCAGGTACTTAATCAGTCAGTTCATCACTTAGTTAGTCAGTTAGTCACGTAGTCAGTGGGTCAGTTATAGTCAGCTAGTTAGTTAGCAAGTTAGTTAGTTAGTTAGTAAGTCAACTAGTCTGTTCGTCAGTTCGTCAATCAGTTAATCACTTAGTCAGTTAGCTAGCTACTTAATCAGTCCGTCAGTAAGTCAATAAGTCAGTTCGTCACTTAGGCAATTAGTCAGTTAATCAGATAGCCCATCAGTCAATTACTCAGTTAGCTAGTTCTTCAGTTGGTCAGTGTTGTTGCTCTGACATCAATGACTCACAACAACCAATCTCTCCAATAGTTTCCTATTCTTGAAAATTCCGCCACCGCCTTGTGCGGGACTACTGCTAGTAGTAGTAGTAGTAGTAGTAGTAGTAGTAGTATTAATAGTAGTAGTAGTAGTAGTAGTAGCAGTAGTAGTAGTAGCAGCAGCAGCAGTAGTAGTAGTAGAAGTAGTAGGAAAAGAAGTAGGAGTACTAGTAGGGGTAGTAGTAGGAGTACTAGTAGGGGTAGTAGTAGCAGCAGCAGCAGCAGCAGTAGTAGTAGTAGTAGTAGTAGTAGTAGTGATCGTAGTAGTAGTAGTGATCGTAGTAGTAGTAGTGATCGTAGTAGTAGTGGTGATCGTAGAAGTAGTAGTAGTAGTAGTAGTAATACTAGCACTAGTACTACTAGTAGTAGTAGTAGAAGAAGGACGAGTAGTAGGAGGAGTAGTAGTAGGAGGAGGAATAGTAGTAGAAGTACTAGTACCAGTACCAGTACTAGTAGTAGTAGCAGTAGTAGTAGTAGTAGAAGTAGTAGTAGTAGTACTAGAACTAGAACTAGAACTAGAACTAGAACTAGTACTAGTACTAGTACGAGTAGTAGTAGTAGTAGTAGTTGTTGTTGTAGTAGTAGTAGTGGAAATAGTAGTAGAATTAGTAATAGAATTAGTAATAGGACTAGTAGTAGGAGTACTAGTAGTACTATCAGTACTAGTAGTACTACTAGTAGTAGTAGTAATAGTAGTAGTAGTAGTAGTAGAAATAGTAGTAGTAGTAGTAGTAGGAGTAGTAGAAGTACTAGTAATAGTAGTTGTAGTAGTAGTAGTAGTAGTAGTGATCGTAGTAGTAGTAGTGATCGTAGTAGTAGTAGTGATCGTAGTAGTAGTGGTGATCGTAGAAGTAGTAGTAGTAGTAGTAGTAGGACTAGTAGTAGTAGTAGCAGTAGTAGTAGTAGTAGCAGTAGTAGTAGAAATAATAGTAGTAGTAGTAATAGTAGTAGTATTAGTAGTAGTAGAAATAGTAGTAGTAGTAGTAGAAGAAATAGTAGTAGAAATAGTAGTAGTAGTAGTAGGAGTAGGACTAGGAGTAGGAGTGCCACCAAAATCGCCAGCACCACCACCGCCACCACCACCACCACGAAAATGTAACTCAGAGATCAATGGCTGTAGCTCAGAGAAGAGTAGCGCAGCAATCGGTAGCTCGGATCATTTTTTGAAGAAGTCTCGCAGAATTCGCTCGTTTCGTAGCCTTGAACGTGTGGGAGTGTTCGTTTCGTTTTGCAGGGCCAATGCGTTGCGACGACTTTGATCTGGCCATGTCAGGCCGACGCTGTTTTTGTTCATGTGACAGGTCTGATATTTGGCGAGGTTTGGGGGCCGAATGCTTACGAAACCAAAGTAAGGACAGCATTTCCGGAGGTGAGATGGTTTTCGGGATGCGCTATCAAAAACTGCTAATTACTTGAATGACTTTTTGCGTCAGAAGCATTGTGTTCCTGCCACTGTAGACTGTGCGAAAAATGTCTTCTTCCACTTCCAGTTTTGGAGGAAGCCGCGCAAAATTGCCACTTCCAATTTTTTATTTCTAGAGGAAGCCTCGCACGAAATGCATTTTCAAGTTCCATCTTTTAACAAACCCGGCTCCTTCCAGTTTTCCTCCGAGTTCGCCTTGAGGACAAGGCATACGGCGAAGCAACAAGTCAAGCAAAACAAGAACTTTAGAGTACATGCGCAAACTTAGACAATTGGAAATGGTATACAGGTATTGGACAAGTGGTACAAAAGTATGGGAAATAAATGTATATATGTGTTAACATATGTATATGTAAAAATGATATGGCGTTCTGTCTCCCATGGGCTTCGGCGACTGTAAAAACGTATGTGGAATGCGACCATAAACCGGAGTCTATTTTCCAAATGTAGTCAATGGACATTCCCTGTGAACTCTTCTTAGGTATCAAGCTGCATCGAAACTTCCCATCGGATTGAAATTCATGCAAGTAAAAACGCTTGGGTGCAGGGAACGTACCTTTAGATGTGTAGACCACGTGCCTCGTCTATCATGGTCAGTTGCTCCCTGTCCTGCAACCACTCACCCAATGGAAGCACATCATGAAACAAAGAAGCAGTGGCATACAAACAGCAACGAGCTGCAACAAACATGCAATCAATCACCCAGAGTGACTCTGAAATGGGGAAAAAAGTTGGGTGATAGATCGTACTGACATGAGACATTTCAACACAACATGCAGAACACATCATGACATGCTGCCATCTCATCATTCATAGGGCCCCAGGAGTACGTCAAAACCAGGGCCAACAAAAACCCACACGCTGTCCGTTTGATAGGTCTCACTTTGAGGAACGAAAGGAGGTTCAAGGTCTTGGGCCAGCAGCTTCTCCCAACCTCAGGACCGACAAGAAAACGAGGGAGATGTTATTATTGAGTTGGATCTGAGAGGTATCTAGTTATAGACTCAATCAGCAGAAAAAGGCAGCAAAACACTGGCATACTTGGCGTGCAAATTGAAGGGGGGTGAAACCCACTTAATCATCCCGAAGGTCATCTGAATCACGTGACATGGCCTTTGCTTGATGTACGCTTGGCTATCCTATGTTTTAGTAATGGAAAACCCAGTGTTCAGAAGACCCTGCGGCTGCCTATAGGTGACGATCGAGACTGAGGCTGGGACACAAGCCCGCAAAAAAAACATGTTTCTTATAGCCTGAATGAGCGGGATTGCATGGCGCCGCAACTGACTCTGCGATAGTTCGAAAAATATCCTCTTACCCAGCTGCAGGCCGGCCATGATGGGAGTTGAATTCGGCCAGGATCAAAATTGCAATTCTTTGCCAATATTTCGCTTATATCATGTGAATGGCTGTGCATTTTGAAATTCTTTGCATAGGACATTGCACCTGCCTAGATTACAGTCCCGCAACCCTGCTCCGCGGCCTTCAGGTCCAGCTCCCAGGCGATCACGTGGGTTTTTCGTTAAAAGCTGTTGGATCAAACCTGCGGCTTTTAACAAACTGACACCAGTGGGCATAACTTGTGAACACTTGGAGGATAACACTTGTGCTTATATAGGTCCTTGCGGGTTATCTTCAGGGTGTTGTCTTGATTTTTGTTTTGTGGTATGTCTTTCTATTTTCCTCTGTTTTTTTTTGAAGGTTTGCGGCATTGCGGTCTTTGTTTTCCCGCTCATCTTCGGAGCTTGCAAGACCTGAGGTTTGGGCTTTTGGTGCTGGAAGCATCAGGGTCGTTATCAAACCTGGCACATGTACTCGGAGTGCGCTAGGCGGTGGGTGGTACAGGAGGACGCAATCCAAAAAACATATCAGCAACGCCACGTTGGGAAATTGACCGCCTTCTTGAGCCTTGGTAGGTGATGGCCATGGAAAACGGTATCCTCTTTAGATCAAACTCTATGCACATCAGCGCCTTGATATGAAATCAGAAGTTCCATTGCCACGAAATCGGAAACAACAAGAGAAAACAAAACAAGGCAACCCCAACCTGTTTCAACAAGAGCACCAAGCGTCTGACACCTCACTCCCGCCATGTTGGAACGGGAAGTCATCAAGGACCTGGGCAGCTCTGCGCCACGCAATCACAGCGATCGTGTCTGGGGTGTTTCGGGCCCATCGAGACAACGAGGCCCAGGCCAACTCGTAGATGCACACCCCCAAGCTCCACAGGTCAACAGCCTGGTTGTCCCCCTGCAGCAAATGGATCATCGGTTTTTTCCTTCATCAAACAAAAACCTCTGCAGTTGACCTCAACACGCTGTTTCTCGGTAGCGGCGCTCAAAAAATGTTTCTGCAACTAGGGAAATTAATTGACCTTGATATCATGAAACAGTAAACATTTCTTAGCTGAATCACTAGTGAAATACCCATCTGCGATTTTGATGTTGGGAACTGTAGCAAGATCAATGGTAGTTCAACTATGAACTCGGTTGAACTATTTTCCAAAACCTCACAAAGCACCTTACGGGCAATGACCTCCGGCGCCATGTAGAGCTTAGTGCCCTGGCGCGGCCGGAGTCATTCACTGATCGTCCATTGCTGAGTGTTAGTCTGAAAGGGCGGACGACAATGTTCTAATGTCCCAAAGCGCCTTTATTGGACCATGTGGGTCGATCTTGCCGAACCGCTGAGCAATGCCAAAATCGATCAGCTTCAGGTAGCCACGCTGGTCAATGAGGCAGTTCCCCGGATTCAAATCCATGTGGGCAATGCCTGAAGTCCAACTGATGGCTGGCACACAAAACTTAAAACCCTTTTCTTAAACCCCTATACCTCAAGGATGTGTTCAGAATTAATGCAGGCCCCAAACCTCGTCCAACAGTTTACACTCCAAAATCGAAACTGGGAAGTTTGGATCCAAAAAGTGAAGGTTCGTTTCTAAACCGGTCAAGGATCCAAAATCCAGGTTTGCGGGTTTTGGAGTTTGGGGGGTTGCAGCTCAGCCGTTTGGAATGTGTTGTACCACTATGTTGACAAGCGTCGTTGTCTACAAGTTTTTGGATGCCAGGTTGGACAAACTCATGTTTTTCAAATTCTTCTGCAGAAAGTGTTGTTTTCCTAGGGCTTGACGTCTCCAAGCTATCTCGAAGTTTTCGTCTGTTGTCTCACTGTCAAAGAAGATTATGCTTGCCATTATGTTGCCAAGATTTTGCTTCAGGGGGAGGACGAGGAGCGGAACAAAGAGGGTAGAATAACATTGAACCTTACACGTCTATCATGGGGTCATTGCTAAGCCAGAATGAAATGCCTCTCAGATTTTTATGTTAAGGCTGCGGCAAAGGATCACCGCAATGACGATTACAATACTGCGTATGATAATGGTGATGAACATGTGATGATGAACAAGAGGATGAGACTGAGGGGCATCTTGATTCTTGGACACCAACTCCACCTCCAAAATAATTTCTTAAGGGGAATACACATTCATTGCACGTTCAGTGCCCCAAGGCGCCTCCCTTACGGAGGTGCTCAAGTGCCAGCAGGACGGATCCGGCGTAGAAAACCGCCTCGCGATGGCTTGCCGTGGCTGGGCTTCTTGGCGCCCAATGTGCCAAAAAAAATGCGCAAATGCGCTATCAATCACCATACCAGCAAAAGACCTACTCCTGACAAAACGCCACTTCCTAGCACGTTGAGACACAGCCATGGCACTACGCAAACCAGCCTGGTTGTGGTTCAGGGGCCCTTGGAGCTCGCCTCCAGTAACGAGCTCCATCAAAAAGTAAACCCTGGTCCTTGGAGGGCAATGCTCATTGCATGAATTGCTTGTGGATGATCTTCGGGATTTTGGTCTGCATTGTCTGGCACTAGAATCAGCATGTGGATGCAATGCACATTGGATTGGCACTTGGACTGTCCCCGATTGACTTTTTGATTTTCTCCTATTTCATGTTTCAAACGCCGCGACACTGTTGCAGCCCTGCAAATGACCTGAGGGCAGTTCGCATCGCGGAATGTCCTGAAGAGCTTGATTACGAAGGGGTGGTCAACCTGTCTGTGGCAACGTTCGGAGCCAGTTAGCCACGTTTCGTCCGAATCATCAAGTCTAACAACCCAGCACAACTACTCAACAACGAGGTCGCATCGTGCTGCGCCTCTTTCATGATTTTCAACTCTGAGACGAGGTCGTTTTCGCAGCGCAGCTCCACCACAAACTGCTTCCGAACGCACTTCAAGGCGTACCTTTACCAGGGAAGGACTGCCTTTTACCAGTAGTACCACACGAGGCGGCGCCGGAAGTTTCAAAAGTCAAAACAAACATGTGCCTGTTACGACATACGACATGGTACGCTTACACGGAAACATACCTTCATGACTTTTTCTCCATCACTGCAGCACGCAGCGACCATGATCCGAGACCGACCCGTCAGTCCACAACCCGCCGCGCAACCGAGGTTACTCTTCGCGCTCGCCACGAGCATTTCGTATGGAAAAATATCTAGAATCATTCCAAATTTCACCAAGTACTGCGCCTGCCACGAAAAGTGATACTTGGACTTGAACTTCACCAAGTACCGTGCCTGCCACGAAAGTGACACTTGAACTTGACCAAGTACTGCGCCTGCCACGCAAAATGACTCTCATGATTGATCATCATCACATATGGAACGTCATTGGCAATGCGTAGAGCAACAGGAGCCACCCTCCAACGTCACCAAATACTGTGCCTGCCACGGAAAATGACCACCCAAAATCTGACAGAAATTTGCTCAAAACAGCTGAAGAGTCATTTACAATGCGCGGCCGATCCGAGCATGATCGGACCATGATCCGTCAGTCCACAACATGCTGCACAACCCAGGTTACTTTTCGCGCTCGCCACAAGCATTTTGTATGGAAAAAACAACATTTCGCGCTACTGCGCCGGCCAAGAAAAGTAACACTTGAACTTCACGAATACTGCGCCTGCTCCGAAAAGTGACATTTGAACTTGACCGAAAACTGCACCTGCCACGCTATTACTTGACTCTGCGATGACTTGACTCTACTATTACTTGACTCTACTATTGCTTGCCTCTCCTACTACTTGACTCTGCGACGATTTGACTCTACTATTACTTGCCTCTACTACTACTTGACGCTGTGATGACTTGACTCTACTAATATTTGACTCTACTATTACTTGACGCTGCGATGACTTGACTCTACTATTATTTAACTCTGTAGTATTCCTTTACTTCATGCTGCGATGACTTGACTCTACTAATATTTGAATCTACTATTACTTGACGCTGCGATGACTTGACTCTACTAAAAACTGACTCTACTGTCACTTGACGCTGCGATGACTTGACTCTCCTATTACTTGACGCTGCGATGGCTTGACTCTTTTATTATTTGACGCTATAGATACTCTTACTTGACGCTGCGATGACTTGACTGTCTACTATTATTTTACTCTACTACTACTTGACGCTGCGATGACTTGACTCTACTATGATCTGACTCTACTACTACTTGACGCTGCGATGACTTGACTCTACTATTATCTGACTTTACTACTACTTGACGCTGCGATGACTTGACTGTACCACGCTCTACTATTATCTAACTCTACTACTACTTGACGCTGCGATGACTTGACTCTACTATTATCTGACTCTACTACTACTTGACGCTGCGATGACTTGACTCTACGACGCTCTACTATTATCTGACTCTACTACTACTACTACTACTACTACTACTACTACTACTACTACTACTATTACTACTTCTACTACTACTACTACTACTACTACTACTACTTCTACGATCACCACTACTACTACGATCACTACTACTACTACGATCACTACTACTACTACGATCACTACTACTACTACTACTACTACTACTACTACTACTACTACTACTTTTACAACTACTATTACTAGTACTTCTACTACTCCTACTACTACTACTACTACTACTACNCACCACTACTACTACGATCACTACTACTACTACGATCACTACTACTACTACGATCACTACTACTACTACGATCACTACTACTACTACTACTACTACTACTACTACTACTACTACTACAACTACTATTACTAGTACTTCTACTACTCCTACTACTACTACTACTTGACGCTGCGATGACTTGATACTATTATTTGTCTGTACGATGTCGTTTGTATATTGGAAGTTTCTATCCGAAATATCCGGTGCCTGAGGCCATTCTTCGCCTTGACCATCTTCACCGTAGCAAAGCCTCCACAGCCAATTTCGCGAACGCACCTTTGACAGCGGATCCAAGAGCCGTCTTGACTAAGTCAAAGGTGCGTTTACTCGGTTCCCAGCTCGAAATCGGCCAGAGTGCAAGGTACAGGGCCCTGGGCCATCATGCTCGGAATGCATGAAAGCCAGCGCGGATGCAACTTGACGAACAACTTTACTAATCATCATCGTACCTCAAAAAGAAACAAAGGGAAAAGCGGGATGGAGCCACTGGAGTAATTCCAGTAGGTCCCTAGGTCCGCAGGTAGTCAACATAATATGTCAACATTCGATATGAAGAAAAGCGGGATGGAGCCACTGGAGTAATTCCGAGTAGGTCCCTAGGTCCGCCAGAATGCCCTTCACATGGAGAATTGGTGATGCAATCCAAAATGTGGTATTTGTACTGACACAATCATTGGCGCCAAAATGTCACACATGTATCTTGCAAGCATGCTATGCACAAAGATGTTGCATCAAAACCTTCAACTGGCTTATCATTAATACACACAAAAAAACAAATGGCAGGCATTCGGAATCTGTCCCAACAATGCCTCCGGTTCGCGAAGCTGATCCTTTCAGGTGCGAACTCATACCGCAAACGACCAACACAACCGTGCGAAGAGTACTGTACATGAAGAATATTTGCAACATCCGCTTCTAGAATGTGTCAATAGCGGGTTGGGGGATGTATGAATCATGTGAAAGACACTTTCACTCATTTCCTGGAGAAAATCAAAAGGCATCAGCTGCGCCACCACCCATCAAACGACATCCAAGAAAAAATGCACTCTCAAGTCTAGATCCAACACCTCCGACTAGTAAGAGCCATGAAAGACCGCCCAAGGTATATGTTGGAGATGTTGTTATTTGGTAAATCATTTTGGGAAATCTATTTTTGAACCAGCATACTCTGACAGATACACCTGCAAAAAAATCTCCGGCATCTGAGGCGCACAGGCGCGAAGGCCTCGGCCAAGGCAGCTGCCATAGCAGTTTTGCCAAAGCAGTAAGTTTGTCCAAACAACACACGTTGTCCTTTGCAGAAGTTTTTTTTTCGCCACGCGCATGTTCAGAAGGAGTAAACAAGTGCTGGTTTAAGTCGAATTGATAAACTATGACTAGTCAGACTCAAAAAACGCAAAATAAAGCCAGCGTTAAGTATCACTGTTCTTTGGAACCCAAATCCTGGGCATCCTGAGCGACCCGGGCCACAGAAGGTGCCAACAGTCACGCCCAGGCCACTCAAGGCGCCCAGCCTTGGCACATCACAAATCGACATGAATGAAATTATTTGTCTGAATGGATTTGTCATAGAATCATAGGGTGATTCACAATGTGAATGCTGGTTCTCCGCAAGAAATGAATGTCTTGGTGGATCCTGATTTCTTTTGCAGACAAGGAAAGAAAGATGATAGGAGATCGAGTCAACAGAGTACAGAATCAACCGTGAATATCAAACTTGGCTGCAAAAGGGCACTCAACAACTTGGAGACTTGGTCGCAGCGAAAGGACGTTTGATTGCCAGGCTCGCAGCATTCTGAGTTTATGGTCTAGCAACATTTCACTGAGCTTCTCTGGCGGGACAAAGTCTGCGACCCCTCGACAATGGCAACATGGATTCTGGGGTAGAAAGGGTAGATAGGGCGTAAGAATGGTATGAATCCAAAAGGGTCCATATAGGTCCTTGCTTCCACTTGTCCGATGCTTTTAAACAGTGCTGTATTGTTTTCTGCATCAAAGCTGGCATTTCAAAGGATGTTTGTAGACGGGACGGAGCTTCCATCAAATCCATCGAGATCGTCCTTTGTAAAACCTGTCTAAAGTGATGATGGAGACCAGCAAAAAAAACACCTACGAAAGCCCCATTCTTGCCTCTTACCAGGTCCTGCATGGCACCCATTGACGCCATCTGCGGGTCAGCGATAAGCTATGCGAACTTGACATCAGTTGTTTTGCCATATGGCCAAATGAAGACTCTAGAGAATAGAGATCCGATGAGTGAGGACGGTGCTTGGATTCAGATGCTTTGACTTCGTATTAGTCTTCGAAAACTGCAGTCATGTTTGTGGGTAAATCTATCTTCTATGGCTGAAATCATGATGGTACCATGGACCACTCTATTTGCACCTTCGCCACTCCGAGGCAGGCTGTAGCTGCGCCCTTGCCCATCAACATCTCGATGAACACCATGGCTGATGAAGTAGTGGATGATGGATTCCAGGATAGAAATGATCAATGTGAAACAGCAGCACTGAAAAAGCAGGGACTTTGATAGGTTTGCGATGTCATGTGGTATCTCATTCAAGATGAAAAAAACAATGACTTCAACATACTTCAACTGGATTCCTTGGAAAAAAGTATGTCCAAAACTTGGAAATCTCTGAGTCGTTGACCTCTTGCGCGAACATTCATGGAAACTTCCAGATTCCAGAGTTGACTTTGCGAAATTAGATCCAAAAATGCCACAGCAATTTTTGGCAGGTTTTCAACTTTGCGAATTTGGCATGGCATGTGGCACATGGTACAAGCGGTACAAGCGGTACACGTGATACAAACATGTACAAAAACGAAGTACAAACAGCAAAAATTCGAGAATGCCGAATGCCACTGTTGCCCGTATTTTTGAATCCAGAGGCTTACTCTGCTCTGTCACAAAACCGCAGCTGCCATTGGACGACACACTGTACATATTTCTTCCAGCCTGAACTTGAAAAAGCTGATATCAATCTGCATAGTCTGTATCCCTCCTGTCCCTCTTGTCTTGTCTCTTATCCTGCATTGACATCATGTCTCGTCCTGTCTCCAGCTGAAATGCAGTCGAGAAGCGAACGCCTGTGATTGAGGGTCAATGATGCAAAGCTCTGGGCTCAAATCTTCTCCTCAAACCGAATCATGAAATTTCGGAGTCAGGAACCAGCCGCATTTTATGAACTCAATACAGTTTCGTTCAACTCTTGGATAGAATTGCAGCTGTTTCTGCATTGCTGGTCTCTCTGAACTTGACTCTTGTCAGAAACACAAAGCAGTTTAAGTTTGACACGTCGCATGTATGTCTTCTTAGTAGTTCTTAGTACTGCATAAGAAATTCAACGCAATGTCTAATATCATCAAATCCTACTACTATATGTGCTGATATTGCTCGTCTATATTATGAATATATATATATATATATGAACATTTCATGTTATGACTTATGACTGTTACGACATGATTTCTTTACACAATCGGTCCTCCAAGACCTCAAGCTAGCTCAACTGTCTCGATCTCACAACCATGCCGCGATGGCTGGGGCCATAAATAAACCTCGGTCAGAAACCTTTCAAAACTTTGTACAAGAAATATAGCTAGACAAAACGGCTTTGACCTAAGATCTTAGTCTTATATAGTTTCTTGTATATAGATTCTTACAATTTCTTATATGCTTTGGTCAGACTCTTCTGTCACATAGGTTTTCAACCTTGATAATCCTATTTATTCACCAAGGTTTCGAACAAACTCTTTCTTAATATCCCACATCTTATGGAGATTGACTGTTTGGAAACAGACCACTCCAATCCAAGGCACATCTTAGGATGATGTCCAGAATCATCACTGGTCAACAAGGAAAATCGATGCCTTAGACAGAAATTTGGGTTAATCTTTGGTCACTAGAAGTCACCACCAGAACTCAGCTGTGACGCCCTTTAGTCTCCCACTGGAAGCCACGCACGGAATCTTTCACCTAGCGGCCTAGCTCAAAGGGATGCAAACAAAGAGTGCGGGAAAACTTCGAAACCGATTCCACATCTGCATGAGAATCACGATGTAGGATGCCATTTAAAAAAGAAACACACGGAAACATTGATCATTTACACTGAGCTATGATGAGCTATGCAAGTAAAATCTAGGTATCTTCACACCTCCACGATATCCACTGGAATGTTCTTCTCTCTGATCCTGAGAATCTCCAGATTTGTTGCTCCTGTCTCCCGCGTTGGCTGAATGTCAGTCACTGAGAGTCTCAAGTACAGCAAACTGTTCACATGCCCTTGCGAACACGGACACAAGCCCAATGAAAAACCTTTATGTTCAAAGGAGTGCTTGCAAGAAAATGGCAACTGTTTTCCAATTAGCGGTTCGGAGGTCAGGAAAGTAGCAGTACTATGCAGTACTAACATTAAAAAACCTCTGACTATGACGCAGTCTTATTTTTTGACTTTATATAATGTGATAGCACGTTGCGCCGTTGCGCCACCAAAAACTTTCTCCAACTGGCCAGTTAGTGTCCTTTCTTCTTTGTATTGCTGAGCTTGGTATTGATGGGGCATAAATAATCGCCTTCAGATTGCCAATGCATGGAGGCTTCCACCTGCGCAGAAATCATCCGAATCCTCCAAATCGAATCCGAATCCGATCCGCAACGCAACGTGCCTGGGCTCTGGATCTGGAAGCAAGCTCACAACGCGAAGGGATTTCCACCAAAACTGGCCTTGCTCAAAGTTGAAAGAAATGAAATCCAAAATGTCCAACGTTTCTGTTAAAGTTGGAAAAAACTATTTGGAACAACCAAAACAGCGAACTGCGTTGCTATCATTACTCTAATATCTATCAAACCCCAACTGGGAAGCTACTACAAAGCGTCACATGAAGCGCCCGCCTGGCAGGATTATTCTCCTGCTCCAAGCACCACACGCAAGTACAATTTCCTTCTTTGCATCCTTTGGAGACCACTGGAACGTCGACAAATCTGGGAACTTCATTGTCTTCTTCTTTCCCTCCCGGACATCACGAGAAGTCAGACATTCGACGAAGACCAATGCCATTCCAGTCCCACTTTTGATGTGTTTTTTTTGGATGGAACAAGTGCCTCATCTTTGATCAGTTCGAAGAATGCCTCAAACTGTCAACCCAAAACCCCACCCCGTGCAGTGCAACGTTTATCTCGCATGGCTCGTGAACTGCAGTTTCAAGGGTTTGCCGAGCGTCTGTTTCACGAACAGAAATAGCAGATTCGTTGCGCTCTGCAAAGTACCTTCCAGAATCTGATGCAGAAAAGAGATGCTTGGATTTTACACCACCAACCTGCAATCAAACAAGAGACTTCAAAAACCCCCCAAATGATGGTTCTATATGATTTATATTGTTATCACATGAGGCTGAATTCAACAAAAGGCAGTTTCAACTGCTCAACGACAAAGCCATGACAGTGCAATTCATCGGGCACTTGCCATCGTAGCTCCAGAGGAAGTGAGGGAAGTCACCTCCAAGGGGAGCTACCTGAGCAACTTGTTGTTTCTTTGAAAGATAGAAATGCGGGAAGCAAAAAGGGACAAGTATTTTAAGCTCATGTAGACAATAAAGGGGTAGTAGAATTTTCTACAAGAATCTCAAGAGATTAATACAAACAAACAAAAACATCAAAAATTCATCTTCCACTGATCCATTGAGATCGAGTGACATGGATGACGTTTACGACTGCTGTCCTCTGCTGGAGAAAATTCCAAATGTTTGACACCCTCAGCGTACCATATGTGAAGATGCTTGATAACAGTGGTGTAGTTCTAGGTGCTGGGAAAAATCTTCCAACCCCTCCTCCTGACATTGCCCTACCCGTCCACCTGTCTGCTCCATCAAAGGAATCGAATTCTGGTCGTTGGTGCTGCGCCATGGCACCAACAGGCCGGCACTCGAGTGTACTTGTATTTTTTGCCATGAGAAGCAGAGTTCCATATTTCAGATTCACAGATCAAAAATTATGCTGCTCACAAAAAACATGTTTTCTTTTGTATGCAAAGCTTCCATGGACTCCAACACTTTCTGATTGAATAGAAGATCATCTGCAAATAGCAGCAGAATCAGGCAGAATCATAATATGCACGTTTTCCGCGGTTCTTTTCTTTCCAAAAAGCTCTTTTTTTCTATAGTTTCATCACCATCTTCACCGAATAAGTCAAGAGTCACCACCGTTTAATTTCGATTTCGAATCGAAGAACTCCATCAAACTTCGAGCGTGTTTTTTCACTTTTGTGCGTCCCGCCAGCAGCATTTGCCTGTCACATTTGCCGGTGGCATGAAAGTGGATACGGGCACCCTGAGTTTCTCTTTATAAGAATGGCAAGCCTGGTTGTTTCGTAACCCATACTTTGAAAAGTGATATCATGGGTTTGGATCAACTGCACCAAGTTAATTCTTGTCAATTCCTTCCAACCCTATTGGCTGCGACTTTGCAGACCTTCCACGGAATGTCGCCGTGACATATGACAACAATCATGGACCAATCCAATCTCATGAGTATGATGTGCCGTGCCTCGCGGCTGATAAATGTCATTCCCGGCTTCATGTGATTCGAAGTCTTAGCTGATTGATCTACTGTGCTTGACTGCAAGCTTTGAGCATCTTGGAGTTGCGAAATTGAAATAAATGAGACGAATGCCATCCTTGCAGACGAGACGCAAGCGCTTGGGCCTTTCGAGAGACGACAGCGACTCATCTACTGCATCTTGCAGTAGTCCTGCATCGCTTTTTATGACATGCAACACTCACTGTGTAAATCCAAATGAGATTTGTGAGGCCTGTGCACTGCTTCTGCTCCCATGTGCATTAGTGTTGGCTGTCGAGGGCAAAGCCTGCCATCCAACCTGAACTGCAAGACATTGCGGACCATGCGCAGTTCTCACCATTAGTCTTCTTCAAACCACAAGCACGTCTGAAGTATGCAAAAATGAAGCAAGAATGATAACCCCTACTTCGAAGCTTTCTACAGCGTCCTTCCGATTCATTTGTCTAGCAATATCATGACACAACCCACAGCCAGTATCTGCATCTGAAGCCGCCACACAAGCATCATGGGCCACAGCTCCCACATTCGGCGTGGGCAAGTCCTCAGAAGCACTCAAGGTGAAAACGTGTTACCAATTTGAAAATTGAAGTCGAAAAGTAAAAAAAAAACATGTTTGAAGAGTGGTTGGCGTCGAAAGGTCAAAAGTTAGTATGAATTCGACAAAATGCGAAAANAAAAACATGTTTGAAGAGTGCGTTGGGTCAAAAGGTCAAAAGTTAGTATGAATTCGACAAAATGCGAAAAATGCGGAAAGTCGATATGCAAAAATGAAGCAAGAATGATAACCCAAAAGAGGGAGTTTGTTGTTACTTCGAAGCTTTCTACAGCGTCCTTCCGATTCATTTGTCTAGCAATATCATGACACAACCCACAGCCAGTATCTGCATCTGAAGCCGCCACACAAGCATCATGCGACACAGCTCCCACATTCGGCGTGGGCAAGTCCTCAGAAGCACTCAAGGTGAAAACGTGTTACCAATTTGAAAATTGAAGTCGAAAAGTTTAAAAAAACATGTTTGAAGAGTGCTTGGGGTCAAAAGGTCAAAAGTTAGTATGAATTCGACAAAATGCGAAAAATGCGGAAAGTCGATATGCAAAAATGAAGCAAGAATGATAACCCAAAAGAGGGAGCTTGTTGTTACTTCGAAGCTTTCTACAGCGTCCTTCCGATTCATTTGTCTAGCAATATCATGACACAACCCACAGCCAATATCTGCATCTGAAGCCGCCACACAAATGTCGTCTGCTATAGCACCCAAGTAGTGCCGCGACCCCATCAGTGGCAACAAATCCGGAGCGGCCTCAGGACCAAACATTGAAATTTAAGCCCACAACCCCCTCAATCCCAACTCCCCAGGAAATAGCTAACCTTATCAGGGGATTACCAATTAACAAGGCCTCATTTCCTACGGGTCGCATTGGTGGGGTACCCTTAAAATCGCATGATATACAACTACAAAAGTCAGAATGACACCTGGCCACTATGGGTGCTATGTCTTTCACACTAGGCCACAAGAACATCTGCAAAACATGTTTGGGATCAATTTCATAGCAGAAATGGATGATACCCTCACCGGCGCCAAGATATTTTGGGAAGTGTTTTTTTCGATTGAATTCTTTGTGTTTTTTCGGTGTTCCATGTGTTTTCCTAGCTCTTTTTGTATTTACTTGTATTTGGCTACATGTTCCCCTCCAACGTCTCAGTCCGAGAAACTACAGGTAAAGATGCAGCTGAACTTGCCGCATCCTGGGGGACGAAGCAAAGAAGGACCAAACATTGAACAAAATCTAACTCTCACTCAGCCATCAGGGTTTGTTTGGTTGTTTCGGCGTGGGCAGGTCCTCAGAAGCGTTCAAGATGAAAATCAAAAAGTCGAAAAGTTGAAACATGCGTTTGGAGAGTGCTTGGGGTCGAAAGGCCAAAAGTTAGTGTATGAATTCGAAAAAAATGCGAAAAGTCGATAAACACATCAAAAGTTCAAGATAATCCAGAAACTAGAAAGGTTTGAAAAGTCTAAGCACACGAAATCAGTGTGTGGATTGAGAATGATGTGGCTGTTTGGTTTTTGGGTGCCAACCAACCAAGTATCTTGAATCTATACTCATGGGAATTTAAGCCCACAACCCCCTCAATCCCAACTCCCCAGGAAATAGCTAACCTTATCAGGGGATTACCAATTACAGTAACAAGGCCTCATTTCCTACGGGTCGCATTGGTGGGGTACCCTTAAAATCGCATGATATACACAACTACAAAAGTCAGAATGACACCTGGCCACTATGGGTGCTATGTCTTTCACACTAGGCCACAAGATTATCTGCAAAACATGTTTGGGATCAATTTCATAGCAGAAATGGGTGATACCCTCACCGGCGCCAAGATATTTTGGGAAGTGTTCTTTTCGATTGAATTCTTTGTGTTTTTTCGGTGTTCCATGTGTTTTCCTAGCTCTTTTTGTATTTACTTGTATTTAGCTACATGTTCGTGTCAATTTCGGCGTGTTCTTGCATTTTGTGTGTTTTATTCCTTTCACTTCGTATGTGTGTTGCTATATATACTATATTCCGTTTTCACGTAATTGTTCGATGCTACGCTAGTTTCTCTTCATTTTGCTGCCATATTTCCAAGCGTCCGATTTTGCGGTTTCTTCTTTTCAATTGGCTACTTGTTGCTACCATTGTGCTATATTTGTTTCATTTGATTGCTGCATTTCGGTTTCATTTTGCTAGTCTGTCGCTGGATTCCGGATTACAAACAATCACAACTGCACAAACTCACATTGTCCACCAAATCACTTTGTTATATTCTCTTTTCTGTTGTCAGTGTTTTCTTCAATTTTGTGGTGTTTATGTTCAATCGAGGTTTGTCAGCTTCCTAGCCGAATATAGCGCTCATGTTGCTGTGTTTTCCTTTGCTTTTTGGTACTTTCCAATCATTTTCCTACATGTTCTTCTCTGCTTTATCTTCTGACTTTGATGTACACAGGCTTAGTTTTTTATGTTTTCCATTGTCGGGGTTTGATTCTCATTTTGCTACGTTTTCTTATCTGTCGTCCACGTTTTCTTCGATGTGTGTGTGTGTGCGTTTTTTCTGTTTCCTTTTGCTTTCATAGAAGCCAACTGCCAGAAACCAAAAACCAACAGAAGCCAAAAAACCAACAGAAGCCAACAAACCAACAGAATCCAGAAAATCAAAAAATAAAAATAAAAAACATCCCTCCCTAAAACTAGCATTTCGCCCCTGAACAGTAGGGGTTGGAAGACTAGTTTCCTTTTGGGTTTCGGCCTATTTTCGGAGGCGTTTTGGTTAGTTTTAGGGCGTGTACTTAGCGGCTCATGGTGGTGCAGAATCAGCTATGAGTTCCGTTATTAACTATTCAAAAGGAAAAACCTGTAAGTTGGTTTGTGAGTCCCCTGACTAGGGTTATAACCCAATTGACTAGTTACCAACTCCACGAGCCAAGTATAGACCTTTCCTTGTTGAGTTTCACCAGACAACACAATTTCCTGCACCTGCTGAGGTGCAGGTAAAGCTGCCCCCAAAATAGCAAGGTGGTAAGGTGTTGGTTTTGGAAGACAAGGGTTTGTTGAATCTATCCCCCAACCAGGATGCAATCGTGGCAAATGAAGGTTTAGGTTGGTATTCCCTTACAAAAAATGCAATAGTCCTGGCGGTGACTAATACTGGGAAGGGGGATACCAACGAATCAGCCATGCCCGGAATCTTGCCCAATTTTCGATGCCTAGCATTCCAAAATAAACCCAAAGAATACCCCAACAGCAAGACGTTTTCTGCGGATTAGAGGTGTATGGGTGAGACATGTCAACAACTCATGCAACTTTGACCCCAGAACCAGACTGGGAGACAAATGTAAAGAACAGTTTGGTGGAACCCCACCGAAAAAATGTGGAACCTTCAACCTTGGTGGAACCATGGTGAACCATGGTGAAGGCTTGGTGGAACCATCCGCGGAACCTTTTGGCAGCCCAAGGACCAGAAAGAGTCCGAAAGCAATTCTGCCCTGAAACTTTTACTGTGGCTGAAGGCCCCAAAGCTATAGCTGTTGGGACAAAAATGCAATCACCACCCCAGCAAACACACTTGCAAACCTGAATATTACAACACAAAACAAAACTTTGATTTGCTTTGCGACGATGGTTGGAAAAAGTTCCAAAACATGATCAATACAAAAGTTCCAAAACATGGTTTTCTTACCACACCACCACATCACCAAGCACATCTCTCCATGAACGTCACCTGCTGGATGCTGGGAGGTGAAAGTTGGTCATGTCCAGCACTGCCGGAAGCTGTTTGAGGCCTGTCAGGAAAACTGCATCTGAACACTAACATAATATACACCAAAAAACAATATGTACGCCTATACACGTAACTATGATTTCGGGCTTGTTTAGTGGGGAGACATGTAGATGTAGGTAAATGTTCCCACACACTGAGGTTTGATACATCTCAGGTGGTTGTGACTCAACAGTAGGAATTCTCAGAGTGCTACCCTGCACTTCAGAGTGTCAGCGATCATCCGAATTCACTCGGACAAATGTCTTTGGGTCAAACATCGAATCATCTCCTCATCCGATTTCTTTTGGAACCACATCTAAGTTCATCAAAAACCATAGCTTCGAGACAAGAACGTGACAAGAACCCTAGCTTCGAGAACTCCATCCGAGCCCAGCACATGGCGTCCAAGGGCAATGTGTCAGTGGCCCTCTGACGGTATCTCACTGCAACCCAACAGAAACTCAACTTCCAATACACTAACATAACAAAGAACGATGGTTTGGAAGAGGAATTTCCTTTCAATTATGAGAAGTATTTTCTTTAGTAATGTATAGGTTGACAACACAGTGTACATTGAGCATTGAGCATCTGAGTCCGTGTTTCATCATCAGCCATTTTTTGACTGATAATTTGACCAGATTGCTTCAGGTTTCTTTAGACTGTGGCTCTAATTTGGTTGACATCTTTGGAGCATTTGGTCAATGGGAATGTTCTTGATACCTTAACTGTTTCAAGTTATCCCCCCAACAAAAACCATGTGGAATCGGGACAACCTTTAATCTTTCAATTGATACCAGGTGAAGGGTGTATGGAAACCGATGGGCCCACCATGGGGTTTATCCAAAATACCACAAATCAAACATCGCTTGAGGTATTTTCGCAACATCAAGGGCAATTAGAAGTTGATACCAAAAATATCTGAAGTATTTTGGAACATGAGCGGTTAATTTCAAGGTCCGGGAAACCCTAAATCTATCCCAAACAAATCTATCCCAAATGCTTAAAATATCACCAGCGGTACAAGTTTTCAATTGAATCCCTTCTCAGCTACTAACTGCTGATGGAAAAACGTCCGGCTAACCAATTGAGATGCATTTCAAAAACATGTTTTCCTTCCCCCTCTGAAATGGCAGAACACTTCTTCTTGATGAAGTATAGTGCATGAATCAATAACATTGGACTCCTGATTTCTGTTCGGCGCTGGATGAAAGTCAAAAAACGCCTCTTCAGTGATTCGGTGCTGGGCAATTGCTGGATGCAATTTCAGTACTTCGGTCAAAAGACTCTGCGCTGCCAAGGTGCGGGGGCTCGCTTTGCGCCGACCTCTCTGAGTTGGCTGGAGAGGTCAGCGCCCAAACAACTTCTGTCCGGCGCTGGCGAACTCCTCATTTGCGCGACGCATGATTCATGAGTCAATGATGCACCCATGTATACTGGATACAAAACGAGTGTTCAGTTCTATCCATTCGTGAATTGTGTCTCTCATGAGTTGTGAAAGCAAGAGCGTGTTGGAGACAACAGCTCATTTTTTCGATGGTTGCCAAAAAATGCAGCAGTGATAAATTTCAGACACGATAAGATCATGATATGTACATCTTATGATATATATATATATATATCATCTGACACTATGAATTCAGAAGCCATCTTTCTTCGGAGTGTCAAAGTCACAAAACCTTTCGTTTCATTTCCCGCATATGCATATGAGTTGACTGATGGCCTGCGCAGCTATGCAACCCGGCCATAACAGCCACCATGGCAACGGCCAAATGCCTCAACGCCATGTTGGTTTCTTCGCGAACTGATGGGACGGTAGCCAAAACAGCTGAGGTTTCACAAGACATTGTGGATAAACATATGATACGGGCTTGAAAACTTCACCAAATCGGAACCGCGGAAGCCAAAGATTGATGTTTTCCAAAAGGACCCTCCTTTTCCAGGGCTCCGTTTTCTGGTTCCATGTTGAGTCGCACGGGATCTCAAAGTGTGCCACAGTTGAAAACACATAAAGTTTCATTTGCTTTTATCTTTTTGCCTTTGCACTTGTAGGATTTACACGGGGAAAAAAGGCTGCCCTTCACCTCCAGGATGCTTCACGAGCTGTAAATCTTTTTGACTGCTCTCCATCCTCAGCTCCCTTCAAGCTGGAACAGCTCACAGCGCCTCTGCTCATGGTCCTCGTGTTTGCCGGCTCAGGGGTTGATAAAGGGAAAACAGGAGGAAGCACCCATTGCTCACTGCTACAGTGTCACATTGCAGATTTTGACAGCCCACCTTCCTTGGCAAATGTGAGGTCAAAGCCGAAGGAGTTTCAACCATCGACTGTTGCAACGCCCAGGAGCAGGAAACGAAAAAAACAGTCATAGGAGATTGTCACGGGAAATTAACGACTTGCCAATGTTTTGCGAACAAAGATGAAGACAGCAGCTTTGGACTATGACGCGGAAATGCATTTTGTCTGTAAAAAAAGTGCTCCGTGTAGATTCTCGATTTCTCATTCCCGGAAGTCTCTCCTCCAATGTGAGCTTGCAAATGACATTCGCACCTGAAGACAGGTCAAGGCATCCCGTTCCCAATCGAACCACAAGGCTCGATGACACAAATCCCCCACCTCCAAGGTTTCACTTCCAGTGTCATGAAGTTGCGAGTGCATGAAGATTTATACAATTGAGCAGTATCATGTTTTATATATTCATGCGCTCAAAACGTAGCCATATATTCAAAATCAAAGTGTAAAAGCCAATATATACATATGTACTAAGAATGCAAAAAAAATCATGGCAGGCACTTTATTTGGTGATGCTGGAGGATGACTCCTGTTGCTCCGCACATTGTAAATGACATTTCATGTCGCAAGACCATGAATCATCACCACAATTTTGCGTGGCAGGCGCAATATTTGGTGATGTTGGAGGATGATTCCTGTTGCTCCGCGCTTTCATTGTAAATGACATTTCATACATTGTCGTACGCAGTAGTACGGGAGTAGCATTGTAAAGTAGGCATGGGGACAACCTCCCAGATCAAAGAAACTCAAGGCCTTAAAGCCACAAGACTTGAGATGCCAAATCATTGGATCCGTTTTAAAGCGAGAATCTCCCATGTTTACGGCTACAATTAGGATTCAAACCACTCTCCAAGAGACTTTTAGAACTTTCAAAAGCGTTGAAAATTCAAAATCAGTTTCACTTCTAGAAAAAACCCGAGCTCAACCGTCTCGATCTCGCAACCATGCCGGGATGGCTGCGGCCATAGATAAACCTCGGTCAGAAACTCTTCAAAACAGTGAAATTACAAGACATACCAGTAACTGGATAAAATGCATTTGACTTCAAATCTTAGTCTTATATAGACTACTGTGCAGATTCTTATATGCCCTAGTCAGACTCTTTTGTCACATAGTTTTTTTCAACCTCAATAGAATCCTGTTTATTCACCAAAGTTTCGAACCAATTTTTTCTGCACATCCCACATCTTCCGGAGATTGACTGCTGTCAATTCAATCCAAGGCACATCTTAGGATGATGTCCAGAATCATCGCTGGTCAACAAGGAAAATCGATGCCTTAGGCAGAAATTTGGGTGAATTTTTGGTCAGAAATCACCAGAACTCAGCTGTCACACCCCTTGGTCTCCCACTGCAAGCCACGCACAGAATCTTTCACCTAGCGGCCTAGAGCAAAGGGATGCAAACAAAGAGTGTGAGAAAACTTTGAAACCGATTCCACATCTGCATGAGGGGATGGTGGATGCCATGAAACAAGACGACAAACATAGGTCAATCTTCACACCTCCACGATATCCACTGGAATGTTCTTCTCCCTGATCCTGAAAATCTCCAGATTTGTTGCTCCTCTCTCCCAAGTTGGCTGAATGTCAGTCGACTGAGGGTCCCTAATGATGCAAAGCTCTGGGCTCAAATCTTCTCCTCAAACCGAATCATGAAATTTCGGAGTCAGGAACCAGGCGCATTTCATGAACTCAATACAGTTTCGTTCAACTCTTGGAGAATTGCAGCTGTTTCTGCATTGCTGGTCTCTCTTAACTTGACTCTTATCAGAAAACACGAAGTAGTTTTAGTTTGACACATATTTATGTTTTTAGTATTGCATAAGAGATTCAACACAGTGTCTAATATTCTCAAATCCTATGCTACTATTATTTGCTCATCTTGATAACAATGTGAATATATGAATATTACAATAATATTACATGTTCTGACTGGTACCACATAATTTCCTTACACATTCCGTCCTCCAAGACCTCAGTAACTTCCTGGTTCTTCACATCCATTGGCTCCCAGCCCTGCTGACCCAGGTGCCTTGGAAAATCCAAAGAAATCCTAAAATCAAACGAGAACTGCTACCTGAGGATCAAACGCTTCAACTGCTTCATCCCATTGACTTTCTTCCGAGCCTCAGAGCATGTCCAAGAAAAGATGCTGCAATTTGAAGTCGATGAGTCCATGATCCATGCCAACGTTCATGCGAACATTCGACAACTCTTTCTTGTTTTTATTGCATCCACGAAACGCTCGAACTTGTACTCGTCCAGTCTTGCAAGCACCTCAGTAGAAATGAGAACAACAAATTCTGACGCAGAGGGCCCGGCATTTACCTCGTCAGAACAGTGGTGAATCCATGGATTTTGAGAGAAAATCTTCCCGAATGCACGGCCAAGATAATCTACGGAACTTATGTTACCTTATGTTTGTCCCAGCGTTCCAGGCAGAGTTCTTGCTCTTTGCGGTGCAAATATGGGGACAAGCTCCCTGGGATTAATCAAGGTTTGGCCCAGCCTTGTGCAAAATCTCGAGCCTTTAATGACAGATGTGACAGGTGTGAAAGGTGTGAAACTCATCGAAATGCACTTGAAACGCCACGTAAAACGCCATGCCGAGGAACTTGTTGTCGCTGGTCATGCCTCCAAACAGCAGGTCATCGTGCCCACTGCAGCGCACACCTCAAATGGGATTGTCTTCACTGAGATGCGAGATGTGAGATGCGAGGTGAGCCCGAAAAATGCGATGGATTTCAGGCCACCAAACAAAATACTGACCCTCGGGGGCCCAGAAGAAGTTGTTGTAGCTGTTGGACCTTGCAAAAACTTCATGCAGGTGACATCTACAAACAAAAATTGCTATGAAATCATTCACAGCGTTTGTTTTGTTCACTGGGTACTCCACGGCAAATCGAAGAAACGCAAATCCTTAAAGCCACAAGGCTTGAGATGCCAAATGATTGGATCCATTGTAAAGCAAAAGTCTTCTATTGGATTCAGATGACTTTGAAAAAGACTTTTAGAACTGTCAAAAGCTAAGTTCAAAGCCTCATATTTCTCCTTGCCTCAAAAGTTGCAAGTTCAAGATCGGTTTCAAGTCTAGAAAAAGCAAGCTTAACCGGCTCGATCTCACAACCATGCCGGGATGGCTGAGGCCATAGATAAACCTCCGTCAGAAACTCTTCAAAACGTTGTACAAGACATACCAGTAGCTGGATAAAACGCATTTGACTTCAAATCTTAGTCTTATTTAGATCTTGTATAGACACTTATACCTTTCTTACTCTTTTGTCACATAGTTGTTCAACCTCAATAAAATCTTATCTATTCACCAAAGTAACAAACAAATTGTTTCTTGATATCCCACATCATTCGGAGACGCCCAGAACCATCACTGGTCAAAAAGGAAAATCGGTGCCTTAGACAGAAATTTGGGTGAATTTTTGGTCAGAAGTCACCAGAACTCAGCTGTGACACCCTTTAGTCTCCCACTGCAAGCCACGCACAGAATCTTTCACCTAGCGGCCTAGAGCAAAGGGATGCAAACAAAGAGTGTGAGAAAACTTTGAAACCGATTCCACATCTGCATGAGGGGATGGTGGATGCCATGAAACAAGACGACAAACATAGGTCAATCTTCACACCTCCACGATATCCACTGGAATGTTCTTCTCCCTGATCCTGAAAATCTCCAGATTTGTTGCTCCTGTCTCGGGAGTTGGCTGAATGTCAGTCACCGAGAGTCTCATGTACCGCAAACTGTTCACATGCCCTTGCGAAGACGGACACAAGCCCAGACCTTTATGTTCAAAGGAGTGCTTGCATGAATATGGCAGTTGTTTTCCAATTAGCGGTTCGGAGGTCAGGAAAATAGCAGTACTATGCAGTACTGACATAAAAAAACCTCTGACTATGACGCGTCTTTCTTTTCAAAAAATCATGTTATAGCACGTTGCGCCACCAAAAACTTTCTCCAAATGAAAGACAAGAAGTTAGTGTCCTTTCTTCTTTGTCTTGCTGAGCTTGGTGTTGATGAGGCATAAATAGTCGCCTTCAGATTGCAAATGCATGGAGGCTTCCACCTGCCACGAAGAAATCATCCGAATCGAATCGAATCCGATCTGCAACGCAACGTGCCTGGGTTCTCGATCTGGAAGCCAGCTCACGACGCGAAGGGATTTCCACCAAAACCAGCCTTGCTCAAAGTCACAGTTGAAAGAAACGATATCCAAAATGTCCAACGTGTTTGCTTAAGTTGGAAAAACAATAATTAATTGAAGAAAAAAAGAGCGAACTGTGTCGTCATCATTACTCTAATATCTATTAGACCCCAACTGGGAAGTTACTACAAAGCGTCACATGAAGCGCCCGCCTGGCAGGGCTATTCTCTTGTTGCAAGCACCACACATTTTGTGCTGGTCTTTGCACTCATTCAAAACCACTATGCTTCCTGAAGTGGCAAAGACATGAAACAGAAACAGAAGTTACAGTTAAGCCATTAAACCTAAACCCACACAAACCGAAGAACTGGGATTCTGATGAACAAATAGTACAATTTCTCCCTCTGCGTCCTTTGGAGACCACCGGAACGTCGCCAAATCTGGGAACTTCATTCTCTTCTTCTTTCCCTCCTGGCACAATCACCAAAAAGTCAGACAACAAAGGTTGAAACAACAACCCTAAACCAAATGACCCGGACTATTTCAAAAATGATTACCAAGCACAACTAAAAGGAACTTGGATTTGTGATGCCGGTGGAACTGAAATAGCAAGTACATCAATCAAATCAAGACATCAAGATCACAAACATGTTTGAAAATAAAACTTCAATCACACATATGAACGAACGTGAAACAACTGATTGCAAATAAAAGAAAAAAGTGAACCAATCATGATTCACGATGTGATGGAAAACCCAAAGTGGCTGCCTCCTGAGCTCGAGGAATTCTCGGATGCCATGTCGCTAGCCGCTAATCGTTTCACCAACTGAACGAACTTTGAGCCTTCCGAATCGCACCATCAACAGAGATTCCCCAGAATCAAACCAATCGCAGTGCAACAACGCCATAGACATCCTGAATTATGCAGTTCGTTCTGCCTTTACTGTAGCAAAAGCAACATCACACAAGTCCGATTCAAGGGTCTGATGCGCGCTGTTTCTCCCACGTTCGCCACGTGGTTGTTGCGGACACTTCTGGATGTGTGATTGTTAGAGGAAATTGGGTTCTTGAAAAGTGCCAAACTCTTCCCGGATTGGAGCATATGACCAACACGCATGTTCTAGAGCTTTGGGTAATACTGAAGCTGAGTGTCTTGATGTGTCGTGGTTGCAAACATGGCATTAAAATGGCATTAAATGCTCCTCTAAAAGCAATCATTCCGTTCAGCTAAAGCGTCCTTCCGCCCGTTCAGCGGAAGCCAACAGCAATCTGGAACGGTCATGAAGGAGCAAGGCCAGCAAATGACCAAAGTTGGCAACTCCATGGTGCAAGTGGCGGACCCAACATTCTCTCTCTATTTTTGGCACCCTTTTTTTGTCAACTCTGCTGAAATGACATCTAGTGATATCTGGTGTCATCTTAGTTTGGCCCAAAAGCGTATGTTTTGTACAGCCTATAGTATTCTACATTGTTCTGTAATAACATGCTATAATTTTCCATCATATTCCTAGAATCCAATCTCTCCACGCGACGCAAAAACCATAAAAAATTGCCTAAATCAATGATATGTCTTATCTTTCGATGTATTTTCTGAAAACAGTGGCCCTTTTCGCTTCGCGTGTTGGTGGAGCATCAACAGGGCAACTGCCTATGACAAGTCGTGGTCAATCAACGAAGTGGAACTGCTTCAGTCCATTGACCAGCAGTCCGACCTTACACAGAGCTGACCACAAGGTGGCAAAGCAGCTAGCGCCACCCTCTCCTAACTCCAAGTTCCAGCATTGGTTTCAACTGCTACAACAGCCCAACCCTGGCATACCAAACCCTTGGCCCTCGCAATCCAAGAGTCTCAGTGGGATGTGGCAAAATCCTTTTCCAATCCAGTTCCTGGATCTACATACTCGATGGTCCTCGGGGCGTCCCCCTTTCCCGCCAAATTCCTGAGCAAAGACTTCTTCGCCAACACGCTGGAACCCTTCCTGTGCTTTTGAGGAAAAAATTATTCAACAAAATTTCGAGAAAATGGCACCCAAAAACAAACCTGAAAACTGGATCATTTGATCGTACCAACGAAGCTCAGGTATACTGGTCATGGCTAGGTTCAAAAACTGCAACCGCACAAATCCCATGGGTCACAAACCCCACCAAGGCTCTGCAAATCTTTTCGGTTTTTCACTTAGGGACCCCGCTACAACAGCCCATACGAATCCCAACTTTGCCTTCCCAACCCCGACCCTCATCGCAATCCAAGCGTCTCAGTGAGATGTGGCAAAATCCTTTTCCAATCCAGTTCCTGGATCTACATACTCGATGGTCTTTTGAGCCTCTTCCTTTCATGCCACGAAATTCCTGAGCAAACACTTTCTGCCAACAAGCAAAAGGAACTCTTCCGGTGTGTTTTCGGGGGAAAATTATCGAACAAAATTTCGAGAAAATGGCACTCAAAATCAAACCTGAAGATTTGACCACATTCAGGACCATGAAAGACCAGGGCCCTCTACACTGAAGCGGCTTCTTCCGTTGGATTTATGATGTCCCTCAACAAATGTTTATCCTT
The DNA here is from genome assembly GCA_000507305.1 of Breviolum minutum Mf 1.05b.01. Lineage (NCBI taxonomy): Eukaryota > Dinophyceae > Suessiales > Symbiodiniaceae > Breviolum > Breviolum minutum. The sequence goes on from DF240884.1 coordinate 44,014, forward strand.
CCAGCGCCGGGAAAGGCACTGCCAGATTTTCAGTTTCAGAACGAAAACTGCGGCGGGGTGAAGCATATACATAACAATTGCAGAATAATATCAAACGATATCACTAGAATCACTAGACTTTTAATGAATGTGAGTTGTCATTTGATCGTACTGATAGGGCTCAGGTCTACTGGTCATGGCTAGGGGCCTGCAAAAATCCCATGGATGCCACCAACTTGAGGGCGTTCCACATCGGGAAAAATTGAAGGTCACAAACCCCACCAAGGCTCTGCAAGGCTTTTCGGCTTTTCACTTGGGGCTTGTAGGGCGGAGCCATGGCCTGCCGAGTTGGCTGTCATCAAAACTTTCAGGTACCTAAAAATGAGGTGCGAAAACCTGTGTAAGCTGCATGTATACGGCTCATGTAGGGGAAACCCAACCCTTAATTATAAGGTTCAGGAAACCCTCAACCCTTGGTACCTGGATCTTTTGGTATGGAAAATTTTCAAAGTGGGCAGGATCCTTCAGGTGCCACCCTTCCACCAGCCTGTGACGCCAGCGCATCCCAATCATGCTCAGCGAACCACTTGTGCTGAGTTAGATTTTGAAACCCGCCAGATTTCATAGGCAATCGCTCCACGGGATCCTTCTTCAAGAGGTTCTTAATCAAATCGCGACACTTTGAGTTGACTTTGGGCTCGGACCTCACAACAAACATCAAGCCAAATCGAAAGCTAGTGCCACAAGTCAAGGCTCAATTTGTCACAAGTCAGATTATGATTACCAGAGACAACAATGGTGATTTCTGACCTCAGAACCTCATTGTCACTTCTTTCAACCTTCTTTACCTTCCTTTGGAAATGTAGCAGCTCAGTGACGGAAAACGCTCTTTCGAGAATCCTTGGCATGGAAAAGCATCAGCTCAGAAACGTTTGATGTTTTTTCAAAATTGCTGTGGGTTACTGGCAGAGGAAGAATCCCATGAGACATGTTGACCTGACATTCATGTGCAGGAAAAGACGCGGCTTCGATTTCAACTTTGTCTTCAATTTGGATCAGACCAAAAAATGCGTGCAAGTGCGAAGTTATATCTTGATAACCGGTCTATCTGAGGAAAACGTGTGAACATTCGGGTTCGTGGGTTCCATCTGGTTGCCTAGGGCATTCAGCCAAGCTTCCTTTGCGAACTTCGTCGACAGATTCAAAGAGGTTTTGCCCCGTCATCAACTCGAATACCAAAATGCCACATGCCCACCAGTCGGCCGCAGCCGTGAAGCCATTTCCGTTGTGGACTTCCTGGGAACAGAAACGTCACGATATCATATCAAGATATACTAACAACAAAATATTGCGGTACCAAATCCAAGACATCCTCAATATTGCCATGAATGCCACGGCGATGGTCAAAGGCCAAGGCTGCCAAGAGTCTGGAGCCAAGCACTCGATAGTCCCGACCATTGTGTGCGACAACAATGCCTTCTTCGCTGTACCTTGTGACACGGAACCCAACAGGAGCCCAACCCAGGGCCGATATCTGGATCTTCAAACGAACACTCACTTGTTTCCAAAACGTATATTACTTGAATTTCCCAAAAATTTCCCAGAATTTTCCTGAACATGGCCCAACCCTTAAGCCTACGCCGCAAAGATGTTGTTACTGAAATGTCAAACCAAAATAAATTCGAACATTGCCACGCACCGAGCCAAGTTGCCGAAATCCCCAACCTGCAATATGCTTTTATGTCAATTGACAAGGCATCTGAAATTTGGACAGCAAAACAGCAAAGACCACAACAACCACAAGGTGCAATGAAAACTTGTCCCCTCCTTGAGATGGCCCTCAGCAGTAAGTAGAAGGTTCTCGGGCTTCAGGTCGCGGTAGACGATGCCATTCTGGTGCATATGCTCAAGGGCAAGGGCCACAGAAGAACAGTAAAACCTGTCAGGCGCCAGTGTCCATGTGATGACCCTGAGCCCAGTCCCCAATTTGATTATATATGATATGTATGATATGTATGATGCTCTTTCAGCAAGACTGTCTGCTCGAGTGGACAACAGAAACACCCAAATGCGAACTGCCCACAATGTCACTTGTATTTGGCACAACCATTGAGCTTTAATTGGCATCTCTCATGTGCTTTTGTGGGCTTGGGGCCGTCTACAACTAGGCGTTTAAGTCCAATCTGCACCGACCGCAACCGTCCACAAACAGCAGCTCGGCCCTCGGCCCCGCCTGGCATGCTGCTCGCTCCCATATAATATGTTCATGTCGTTGTATACTTGCAACAGGTTGCCTGCCAAGGTTACAATGCAAAGTATCGACATGCACCAACATAAGTGTAACAGGTTTCATACAGTCTCATTTGATTCCATAAATCCACAATGCTTTGTGTTGTACGCATCCTAAAGGTTGCCTGCCGCGGTTACAGCAGCGTTGAAAGAATACGTGACATCGCTTGCTGCCATCTGATGTCGTCATCGTCACTTTATTAGAAGGGAAACAGCGGCTGTTCTTTTTTGTATCGGACAAAACACTAAGATGGCACACTTGCACCACTCACTAAGATGGCACATGGATCAGCTCAAAATCACAGGTTCCCAGTAGGTCAAAACAATGCGTTTAGAACACTAAGATGGCACATCATGGTAGGTATTGTGTGCCATCTTAGTGTTATATATTCCACGCCTGCATCACCCAAAGCTTCAAAACTATATACAGTATATACATATAAAGAAATTGCTATAATTGCATCGTATTTCATTGTATGCAAAACACATACATTCCTCTTTGTTTCTTTTTACGCACCTTCATTCCTCTTGATTCTTGACCCCCCTTCGTTCTTGACCAAAAGGAATGAACAGGAAGATGAACAGGAATGAAGAGGACTCAAAAGGAAAAAAGAATGAAGAGGAATGAAAAGGAAAACGAACAGGAATGAAGAGGAACAAAGCAAAATCAAGAAGAATTGAATGAAAGGAATGTATACCGTTCGTCTCTGCATATAGATGTATTCATCAAAGGAAGTTTGGATGAGAAACTTCCGAGTTACGAACTTTTGAAAATGCTAAAAATTCAGTAAAGTAATAGTTCAGTAAAGTAACAGTTCAGTAGAGTAACAGTTCAGTAAAGTAACAGTTCAGTAAAGTAACAGTTCAG
>DF240884.1:53188-86240 GCA_000507305.1 Breviolum minutum Mf 1.05b.01
GAAGAGGTAAGGCACAACGATTAAACAATTCATTCATGTTCCATGGTCATATTCACAACTTTGCTGAAATACTGAGAAACAAAATGTACCAAACAGTCAGGCGCATCTGCTTTGAACGCTGACACTTCATGATACTTGTTAACAAGCCACCTCAACTTCTGAAAGCTTTTGTTCCAATATCTGCACCTGACGGCATCTGCATGCAAAACGCTGCAAAACATGCAAGCTTGGAACCACCATAAAAGCCTCCTCCAAGAACTTTCCATGAAAAGACAAACTGGCCCCGCCTTTTGCTGAGCCTGTGCTTCTGCAGAAGCCACTGCTTGCTCAGCTGCATCCGGCGCAGTGCGCTGCTCCTGCCCAACCATCTCAACATGGCAAAAGAATTGCAAAGAGGCTTTGCTCTGCATACTAAACATGTGATTGAAGAATTGTAGTCGCATCTTCATCACATATATATATATTCTATATAATGCATCAAGGATTTCAAGACACCACATGGGGATTCACACACAGTAGACCCACAGCCTGAAATTCAGCAACTTTGTCTTTGAGCTGCTGAACCTGAAGTAAGGGCAGAAACAAACAGAATGTATCAAAATGTCATGAGGCTCTTTGCAACAGAAAAGTGCTGTGAAACTTGTTAATTGTTGCACCATAGCTCCTATTAGCGCTTGCCTCTTATGTGGAAGCTACACTCAAGTGTCAATGACAAGCTTCGGGACAAAACATCACCAAAGATTTATCAGTGTAATATGTTATGCATGTGAAAGACACTTTCATATACTTTCATTCGTTTCCAGAAAATCAAAAGGCACTAGGTGCGCCAGCCTCTGAAAGCTCTCGCCGTCGAAAAGTGCCATAGCAGCCTGGTACAAGTAGGCGAGTCCAGCTGGCGTTGATAGGATGCTTTGGCACGTGATCAAAAATTACCCAAACAACTTCACAAGACCAATCCCTTACACACCGCGCCTGAAGACCGTAAAAATGTGTGATTTTTGGAGCCAATTGAAACCTGCAGTGCACCAACCCAAGAAGCTTCCCAGTTGGATTCTATCGGCAAACAACTTAGACCTGGAATCACACCTGCATGATATGAATCTGTTGACATTCTTTGGCTGCAACGTCATTGACATTCTTTGCGCCCACAAAGTGAGTGTGACACTTGTGACACCTCTTTCTGAGGGTGCGGCTCCCAGCTCCAAGTCGATCTCAGGCTGTGGTTCAGCCCGACGAGCCGACTTGAAGATCATTATGAGCAAACAGCCCAAAACGACAGCCTCGCAGGTGCAGGTTTTCAACTCGAGTTTCTCATGAGTTTTTCAGTAAGCCAAACGTCAGGCATCAAAGCTAAGCTGCCAGCTCCCATCAAAACAAGTCCGCATAGCAGGATCGTCATGTTGAATTCGGCCCTTTTGAAAAAGAAAAAAGATTCCGTAACAGCAGTGCACACTAGCAATCAGTGTCTTCTACAAATCTACAAATTTCTGGGGCTTTGATGGACTTTAGGTCCAAATTGAGTGTTCCAGTAGAAAATGATGGGGATTCTGACAAATAGAGTTGCTATTTCATTCGTCCAGTTTTGCTCTTGCTTCACGCTGGCAAGGTGCTCAAAGTCAAATCTTGCAATCGCTTGAAAGGAAATGCAGAAAACATAGAGATGAGTTCAATCCACTTTTGACAGGCGACTTTTGGTGATACGAAGATTGGAACACTGTTCAAATTGATATCAATCTGTATCACTTACTCATTCGTACACAACTTGACGTCAAACAATTGAGTGTTACCGCTCAGCTCGCCCTCACTGAACAGCTGGAACAAATGAGTTCAATACTTTAGAGAGGATATATAATATATGATTTTGGTACTTGGGGAAATGTCCTATTCAAAAAAAAACTAACAAATCCATCAGTTCAACAGTTTGAACATCTACGCTGACGGTAATTCACATATCACATATCCCTTCAGAATAAACCAACTCCCATCCCACACTTGATTGATCAATTGTTTTTCCATCCGAAAATGGTTGTACTCTCAATTTTTCGGCGGCAGTTTTGGGGACCACTCTGGTTCCACTGTATGGAAAGGATCTTTCTTACATGCGTGAGACGCGGTTCAAGAAATTGAAAAAAACTGAAATATCACCTGGAGCAGCCTCGTTTCAAGAGACACTTTCAAAAGTCAAGTTTCGGGCAGCAAACTAGAGCCTAAGGTGGGCCTGCGGCATGATCCAACCGAGGTACAAACAACAAGGAAATCACTTGTTTTGCAACCAGTGACTCGTTGATCACACGCTGCGAGTACAGTAGTCGAAAACAACATGCAACGTTTTGTTCGGTCTAGATTCTAGACAGTGCGACATTACGCACTTCTTCTCCATTTTGAGTTTTGTTGTGTTTCGTCTTCACCCCAATTTAGTGCACTACCATGGCACAGCAACTGACAATGACAACACCAACTCATGCCCAATCAGCTCGAAACATGATCCTGTGATAGAAACATGTAGTAAACTTAGTAACCCATTTTACTCGGCTGCAACTCCGGTGTGGTGTCTGGCAAGTGCACAGGAGACGGCGCACCCTGCGAGTGGTGTCCATGGTAAACAACTTTTCCAAAAGGGGACAAGCCCAGGATTTCAGAACAGACCCCATGCTTTTGCAAGGGTCGCTGGTCAGCTGGTGGAGGTTCAAGTCACTTGGTGTTTGACAGGTACAGCTTTCCTTTTGAGACAAATTCTATCAAAAATTCCACGATGAGTTTTCATGTCCTAATTTCCTCATGATCTTCAAAGGCACTATCTTCATCTTGCAAATGTGTACGTCCGTTCATTCTTCATCGATCTCAAATTTCTTCACTTCAATGAGTGGAACAATCCAGGAAACACGTAGTCAATCACATCCCAGTTGAACAAAAGGAAACCAGGAAGCACGTCTTTGTGCAATGGAAACAAATCTCCGCAACACAGAAAGATCGTCTAGGACACTAGGAGTAATGTGTATTACACAAAAAATGGCTAAAATCACTCCCGTTCAAGAACATCGGCTTTCAACATGAGTACCCATGATTGCAAAATTCATCTGAAAACCACGTGGAATCTTCATTGCTATGTTAGATTAAAGGAAGGCAGTAAGCATTCTTTGCCTACAGGCGAACTGTCAACACTCTGTGAGACTGATACAAGCCAGTGGCGATGATGCACTTGGCACCACGCCTGCCCATAGTTAAATCAAACAAACACGCATATTGCGTTAGATTCATGCAACATAATTAAAAACAAATAAAGCCTCCAACAACACTTCCCCCATTGTCTTGAATGATTCCCAGCACTGCAACTTCGGCCACTTGTTGCCGTGGAAGCAACGCATGGATCATTAAAAGAACATCACATATTGCGAGCAGTATTCATATCGGAGTTGACTTATAGATCATGATCATCAATGCATTTCAAAAATTCGGTGATTGTCTCTCAGTCCTCCTCTTCTTCCTATCAGGTAAAGACTGACATGTGTGACGGGGTACTATTGTGGGGACAGGATTTCGGTGACTTGAACCCTGTGGAAGAATACAAGTTCCTAAAAAGGGAGAAGCGTTTTGTCCAACTGGCGTGAAAAAAGTCTGTTCTACGTGCCATTGACAACTAGACAACGCATGTTTTTTTAAAACCACCAACCAGGAGATGTGCCAAGATTTCGGGGCATTTGCGAACTTGCAGCGAAGCTCAAACAGTCGAACCCATGCGCAGCTATTTCCAACAAACAAGCAGCATATTATATTCCAAGTTAGTAATATTTGATAATACACATTCAAAGACGTGATGCAGCCTGTGGACAGGAGTCTCTGATTGAAACTCTTAAATCAAGACTGAAACTAGTGACCACTACGTGACCAGTAAATCCAGCAGACACTAACTACACCTAACTACCAAGTCTCCAAAAACAATACATGGGTAGGTACATGTGTAGACATTTTGTGCATACATATACACGGTATGTAGATATTGAATTTTCAATACACTTGCATATCTATCTGACTCTATGAATTGAAGAAGCATCAGGTCGTTTTTCAATGCTTCCTTATTGTAACTCTGCTTTGTCCCACCTCTTCCTCAGCTGCTGCCTGCACTGCCACAGTGTCCAGCTCAACCTATGGATTTGCATTTCGATAAGGGCCATCAAAGAATCACAGTTCGGATCCTTTCAGATACTTCCACGCTTTTCTAAACCTTGATCTTACATCATTAAAGTGCATGCATCACTCAACTTTCCGCAAAAAGGCCCGGCTTCTAAGAGTCACTACAGGTAACCATTCAGTCAGCCTCGTGATTTGGGACTTTTTGAGAACTTTGTTTATGAATGTATCACATTATTGCATCATATATTTTTGAAAGATTTACCACTTTCTCAAACTGTTTTGCATGATTGTTCAATGATTTCTTTATGATGTTCAATGATTTTTGTTGATTTCCAAAAATCGTCATCGCTTTTCCACATTTTGAGATTCGCGCCTCTTCTTCGTCTTCAGCTTCTGTTTCCTGTGGAAGACGTCACCACCGATATGAGAAGTCTGGAAGGTCATCGCAAGTGTTTGCTCCATGAACCGGTAAGGTTCGAAAACATTGCACCTACCAAAGAACCCCTCACCCCTCACACCAAAACGGCACTACGCCCAGGTGTCCTCATCGGGCAAACGATCCAGACACTGCATTACGAGGTCGTTCAAGTGGCAAGCAGTCTGAGGAAGTTGCGGCTTGCTATTTTGGAAGGGAAAGGATAGAAAGAGGTCAGTATAGCCTACCCAAGTATCAAAAAGAAGACACTTAAAGAAAAATACCCGGAGGAAGAGAAGCGGATCATACTTTTCATGATGAAATGACATGCGAGGAAATGAACATACATTATACATGATACATGATACATACAAAAAATGATACATGATGTATCAATGTGTGATGTATGTTATATGAGATATGAGATATGATGTAGTACGATGTGTGATGTATGTTATATGATATCATAATATTTGATATATGCATAAACCATTTAAGGCAGAACTATTCAATGTTCAATGATTTTGCTCCCATCTCTGTCTTCCACCAAACCTACCTATCATCCAAACCCCCCCGAATCTCAGAAAGACTGATTGTTGAGAAGACTTCAAGTTTGATGGCCAGCGGTTTGCATCAATCTTCAGCATTCATATCTGAGGCGCATGATTGCATGATGGTGTATTTGGCACATTGTCAATTGAGCATTCCAAAAGTCTACAAACTGTTGTTTGGTAATAGTATAGTGGATGATGCAATCCAGATCACCCAAGCCAAATTTCCTATCACGCAGTCACCCCAAGGACGCCTTATCCAACCTGTCTACGCGGTCCTTTAGGTGCAAGGCTCCGCCTCTCAAGGCGCAATGGGTTTATAGATTCAAAGCATTGAACAAAAACCGTTGCTGTAGGGACATCATGTTTCCGTTCGGTAGTGCAATCTTGGCATCCGGGCCTGCCAGGTTGTTGTGCTTTTTCTGGCAAAGTGGATTCTTTTTGGATCTCGCTACTGATTACTCTCCCAGTCACTGATTACTGATGAGTCCCAGTCACTGCCTTGGCTATTCTTGAGTACTCCCAGTCACTGATTGTCCAACCTGAGACGGCCTTTTAGCGTGTTCCCGTCAATTCGAATGTCTTGTAGTCAATGCCGAAGTCAGATTTTGCTAGATATAATTGGTAGATATGAACTGGTAGAGCAGGATTGCTGCTGGTATCTGACCCTCAAACAAATTTTCTAAAGCACTTTGAGGGGAAAACCTCTGGGTAACTTTCTACCGCATCTAGTGTTCATGCTCAAGGCTCAAGATGACAAAAAAAACATCCAAGGTCCATGTCTAAGCCATGCTAGAAACCAACTATATACAACAGCTTACAACAGCTTTCCAATCAGCTTTCCGTGCCTCCACACGCTTCAGCTCCTGTTTGGAGGTTTGGGCCCAAGTGGATTTGTATCCAAAATGGCATTTTTGGCAATAAGTTCAGAATGTCAATCAATTCAGGGTAATTTTTGAAATGATCAAGTGCATTTAACTGCATTCAAGTGCCAAATTCATGACAAGGTAATTCTGCACAGCCAAGTCGGTCCTCTTGGTGTTTCACGTCTGAATCACCCAGACATGTCGCCAAATGCTTCAGGCGAAAACCAATGCTCTCCTCTACAGTTGTCTGGTGGTGACTTACTCATCATGTCTGCACTCTTGTATAGTGACTTGCAGTCAAAAAAACACAGGACACTCTTTACTGTAATGTATCATGTCATCATGTCTAATACAATGTATTTATTGGATCTATCCCCCATCCAGAAACAGTGCAAAGTGCAGGTTGGCTTTTGGTCCCTTCATAAAAAATGAATAGATGATTTATCAACTACTACTAGTGTTCTTACGTTCATCATACGACAAAACCCTGCTGATACAAGACGCTTCAAGACCTGCTCGTCCGCTTGGTAGTCCACTTCCTCCTGTCCCCAAGAATGAAATGCTTGCAGCCGCAGGATGGCAAACTTTTTGTACCTTAACTTGAGGAAATGACATGAACCGATGCAGTAAATTGTAAAAGTCGCAGTCCTTCAAGGAAGCATGCATCTCTTGGCAGTGTGCCAACAAGCAATGCCTGTCAAACGATGTGTGATGTCGTTCTTTGTTATCTGCACGTCCGAGCCACGTCCATCTAGACATCTTCCACATGCAGGTCCAAAGAAACAATCCACGGATTCACTGAAAGAACCTCTTGAAATACCTGGTTAAACCTGGCTGAGCATCCGAGCAAGTCTGTAATCTTTTCTTTTGTGTCCTCAACACTCAACAAACGTGATAAATAGGTGTGTTTGCCTTAGTGTTCTTCAAGCCCCAGATCCAAGACACGTCTCCTCCAAGCCTTTGTTGTGCTTTTCCTCAGCAAAACTGAATTGGGAATCACGACTTTACGTGATAGGAATCCATGAGCAGCCTTGGAATAAATCCAGCACCTCTTAAGGAAACATTGTGAAAAGTGATGTTTTCACTGTTCACAAAGACATCAACAAGATTCCCACAAACCGATGCCAGAGCAAACTTATCTATGCTCATTCTGTACTGTACCAAGTTGATCGCTAGTTTTAGGAAGCAATATATTTTCATCCATGGTGTCAAGTGGCTGCATTGTCTCCAATCGTGGACTCCAAAAACTTGAGACGCTCCTGCCAGAAGCTGTCGCGATACAAACGAAATTTGGAAAACATGTAGAATGCCAAGCAGCTGCAGGAGTGGTTCAAACCTTGTTTCCCTCGCTCAAGTTCTCCAGATTATCAGCCATTGGAATCAGGGTCGATCAAGAGCCACATGTCCATGTGGCTTTCATTGAATGCTATGAGGACAAACTTCTCTAGATGACTGGTCACTGGTCATATACGAGAATTGTCATACCAGATTTTTGCACTTTTCACCAAGTAAAGGCAGTATAGGCAGTAAGTCAACAAAATTTCATTTAAACCTTCCTCTCAAAAGAAAAATGTGAAAAAGTCTAACAACATCCAGAAACTGATTTGCTCATGACATCCTCGCGACTGTTCTTTTCATCTTCAATCTTTCGGTGCCTTGGAGAGACTTGGAGCTCTGTTTCTGCCACAAGAAACTCTTGCGATTCGGGGAAGAAAACAAAAAGAGATGACTGATTGACTTGATGAACGAATCGCTGGCAAGGTTTGGACACGGACATATTAATGAAAACGTTTGGAACTTGAAATGAATGCCTTCTTGGAAAACCAATAAATCACAACCAAATGTGTGCTTGCGCTGTTGCTTCAACGTCTTGTGGCCCTGACAATTCTTGCATCTTTGCTTCCATGCTGCTCAGTTCCTCGTCACATGTCTGGTTTGGGGATGCAAGTTGGGGCTGACATCTCGGGAACAGCCACCGCCACATCAGGGACATGAACCACACGAAACATGTGAACCACTTGAACTTGTGTCAAATAATGAAATATCATACTGCAAATTTGCCACGTTGAAGACTGCTCAAACACTCGCTGCCTCGGCATGATTTGCCTGTGCCACCGTCTGCCAACCAGGCAAAAGGGGGAATGGGGGGAAGCAAGGACGATCAGGGACATAGCAGCTGCACATTTGACATAAGGAAGCTAGATTGCAAACTAAACGGAAACTCACATCAGGCTCAACTCACAGCAAAAAATGTGCCACACATTGGAAGTTGGATCAAGTCTAGACACTCCACGAGTTACATAATCACAACATATTGTTTCATTAAATCAGTCGGTTCCATGGATCTGTGGGACTGCATAGCGACGAGGAAGTTCGTGGCAACGCTGCATGGACTAACAGCAAAAAGGCACTTCAAACATCTAGTGATCCAGTCTCCCAAAGTCTGCCAAAGTCTGCCCATGTCTGCCTCAATTAGCTATCATGCATCATCTTTCTATTGCATCCCCTCGAAAATATAGATCCTACAGTAACTGCGAGTACAGGCACTCATCTACAAACAGTCTACTTCATCAGCACCAACTTTTGAGTTTGTCTTCCCAGACTGACATTGCTGATTTCGCTTCCTATGTTCGAAACAAGTTCCTTCATTGTTCCTTCAATCCATGTGTGGCCCAGTGCCTCCCAAAAACCAGCAACGCGGGCCTTAAGCCCCTCAAACTCTCGCGCATGCTCGGACCGCATCTCATCGATTTGCTCCTATGGAATCTTAACGTGCAAAAGAGCGAAGGCACGCACAGTAGCCTCCCATTGAGGTGCCACACCAAATCTATGGATAAATGACATTGTCATTTGTGGAAATAGATCATTACGAAATAATTGTACTAGGAGGATGATTGAGGATAACATGTCAAACAATAGTTTATCAAACTATATCAAAGGCCGAGGCTCAGCATGAGCATTTCAATTGGCTGCTGTCTGATGAAGGCTCCATTAGCCGCTTGAAAAGTTGGGAATTGCAACTGCCAAATCGAAGACTTACTGCTTGAGGAGTCTGCCCACAATACATAACCATACATAACCCATCGCTAGTTTACCAAGTTCATCCAAGTTCATCAAACCACCTTGATACGTTTCCAAACTCTGTGCCTTTGGAACAGGCTAGGATAGTCTAGGAAACACGCACTTAAACACCTTCATGTACCCCTCCTGATGAGAAGACCCGAGCTTCTGCTGAAGCTGCTCCAGTGCGGCGGCAGAGATCTTTCGGAAGACGTCTGCAAGTTTCGCCTCATGAAGCATATGCGCAAAGGGTCAAGCACTTAAGAGCTGATTCCTCTTGAAGTTTCACCACATGACCTCTTCATGTGCATTGATATCTTCACCAAGAAAAAAACATGTTCCTGAGGGACCCCTAGTCCAAAATCAACCAACATAGTTCGTTGTGCTTTCTCAAAATCCCAAGAAGGACCTGGTCAACCCCTGTGAGTGCGACCTCAAGCTCAGAGTTCAATTTTTGGACCATCTCAATGCCCTCTGTTCGTACCTGTGTTTGCACACAACCAAAGTTCACGTAAGCTGGAGGAGTCCGCAAAACAATGGCAGATGCTAGCACGTGATTTTTGCACAATGAATGTGTTTCAAGAATGATCTAAAAAAATGGATCAATGAATGAAAATGATTGAAAATGCATGAAATGCATGTGTGAGTCTGTATGAGTGCAAATTATTGAGTCGTGGAGGCTTTCGCAACCGAGACGAAATGGATGATATTCGCCTAGAATGGAGATGAATGGAATGTATGCCATGCTATGAGAGCCTTCCAGACCACTGCAAAACCCCGGACTGTGCCTTCTCAAGCTCCAAACGCATAGCTGCCTCCATGTTGCGTAGCTGTCCCTGTGCCAGAGAACAAATGCCAGGCTGCAATCAGTCTTCACGTCTTCACATCTCCCACTGTTGATCTCGCATTACGTCAAAGCAAAGTCTGAACCTCTACGTCCCTCTGAGAGGCTTGGAGGCTGCGCTCCAAGTCTTCGTTTTTTTTCTTCAAAATCCTGCGATTGCAATCACAGAGGGTGAAAGATGCCCTGTATGAAAATCGATGAACAAGTTAATTATGCGGGTGTCAAACTTAAAGCGTTCAAACTTACTGTACATACTTTGAATTGGCTGCTGGTATGCTTTCTCAATCGCAATTGCGGTCAACAAAGTGTTCACTGTGCTCTTGAAGCAGCCGGAAAGCCAGAGGCCAGCCTGATTTCCTCCTCATACGCAGCTTTTTGCTGCCTGTATCAGCACGATTCAGCGTTTATGGCTGGAGTAGCACACTCTTCTAAGATTCTGTGCTATGTTTTCTCTGTATTCAATCGTATTCAAAATCCTCATCATCAACACATCATAAACCACTTGTGCAAAATATATTGAAAAATACGCAAAGATACGCAAAGCATATTTCATATTGCGTTGAATATATTTTGCACAATTGGTATCCAAAGGAGATGCGTTGCATTTCATGATCGAATCCAATAAATTGCATTAAAAAATATTGTAGCAAAGCGATTTTGGACCAAAAAAGAAAAACAAGGTCCAATAAAATGAGAACATGATGAAAAGTGAACTACGAAACACGCCAGTTTTTCTTGCCAAGGAGCAGCCTCTGGCCCTTCTCGGCCCACCAGTCAGCAACCGCCGCTTTGTTTAGAAAACCCATTATGTGATGCGACTGTCTCAAATTGGTACACATGTCATTGCTTTTGTGTGTGTGTGTGTGTGTGTGTGTCCCTAGCCTTCCTCGACTGGAAAATAAACCGTCTTCGTACAACAGCTGTTTTTTGTTCTTTGGCCCCTGTTTTTTTCCCTTTCCTAAAACCTCCCTGTAGGTCATACTCTCAAATGTTTCATATGCTCACATCCCAACGGAACCGTGGACAAACCGTGGAACCCCTGTTTATTTCCGTGGAACGGATGCTTTTTGCCGTGGAACGGCTGTTTTTTGCCGTGGATCGGGGTACCCTAAAAAACCACGAAATTACGCCCCAAACTTCGGGAGTACAAAAGTGAAGTGGAAACAGCTAAAAAAAGGTGGAAAAAGGGGGTGCATATAAAAAGGGAAAATAAACCGTCTTTAGCAATAAACGGTCTTTGTCAGAACAGCTGGAAAATAAACCGTCTCTGGAAGGTGAGGGGTGTGCAAGTGCATCTAAGTGTGTGTGTGTGTGTGTGTCATCAAAGACATGCTCAAGCACTCAAAACGGAGCCAAATGCTGCGATGAAGAGTGGAAATCAGTAGGCCAACAATATCCAAGGTATCCAAGTTTCAACTGTGACGCTGCAAATGGTTGATTGATGTTCATCGCTTCAAACAGCCTTGCATCTCACAATAAAAAAATAAGAACAAATGTTCTTTTGGATTTGGCTCCGAACAGGCAAAGGAAAACAGCAAAGCCAAGTTTATCAGTAAAAGAATCAGCAACCATCCAGAGCGCTGCATGTGCTGCATGTGCTGCAAATGGACCTGGTTGCAGATTCACCGTTTGCAGACCATGTAAAATCCCAAAGTGGAAACAGTGGAAACTTAAATTCTGCCTGTCTGTGATCCAATCATCAAGGCCAAATGATGCTAGAGGCTTCTTTAAGGTCGTCATGCGACGGAAAATGTGCAAACTACACATGGCGTACAAATGCAACTGGAAACATCCAGGTTCTGTAAACAACAAGTCCACAACGAATCCCGGGTTTTGCAAAATGCCTTACAGAAAACTTAGTCATCTCTTACCCTGATAACTTCTGTTTCCAAGATTGCATGCTTTAATGCTGCTTGCAAGCACCTCCGTGCGAGAAGTCGAGTACATGACCCGACAGAACAAACCATTTTGTTACTGCATTTGTGATGTTCCAACTTCCCACTACGATTCCAGGTCTTAAATGTGCAAAAAAATCCCACATCCCAAAAGAATGTCAGCTGTGTCCGTTGGAGCGAACTTGTAATTAATGAAGATCTTAGGTCACAAAGCAGTGACACCACCACGAGGCCCGAGCTGCAAGGTTGTGACCAATGAGTGCACCGAGAATGGGTACATATGAAGACTCACCACCCGTCAAGAGAATGACACGGTCTAGGCCCTGGGATGCTGTTGATTCTATTCCCACATGCTCATTCTTTCTAGTCTAAACTGACTGCATATCGATCAAAAAACTTGGGCCTACAAGGCCAAGAAATTTGTAGCCGAAACTGGGGAGATTCGCATCCAGGTTGACCTTCGAAACGCGTGTTTTTGCTGCCGTTGTTGCCATGCTTGTACTAATGCTGCAATGGCACCACGGTCACGGCAAGATGACGACTGAGTCTTGGGCTGCGGTCGGCAACCACAGGGCTGTTTCGGTGGCAATGAGTGTGCTCTAGACCTCGGAGGACGTGATGTCAGCCACAACTTGAGTCCAATGAAAATTGTCCAAAGAAAAAAGTTTCTGCAAGGACCATGGGCAAAGGAATGCCAAGAGTCTTCATCCTTTGCTTCATTTCACGATGTTTCAGGATATTGTGAAGGGACCTTTGACGACATGGTTTCTTTTGTATGTCCTGGTTGGCTTCACTTGCCTCGTGACATTCCGACATTTTGGCCACAAAAACCAGCATGACGCCGGGGACGAGTCGCCCCACGTCTCCAATCACGTGTTCCATGGCTGGATACAGAGCTCGAAACCACATGGTGAACGCCTCAGTTGTCTTAATGTCTTAATATGTTTGAATGCTTCGTTGTTTCACCTTGCTTCACTCACAATGCTTCTTCTCCCATTTTTGTTCCACGTTTTGTATATCTTCCGAAATTGAAGTTCTAAGCTGGTCTCATCCAAACATGATTGGCATACCGACATCTTCTGACGATTGTGAAAGACGTTGTTGTGGGTAAAGATTTTGATCAACATGATTTTAAACTCGAAAAGCAATACCGTTTGCAAAGTTTGACCTTTGCAGACACTCTGCAACATGAGACATGCATGCTTGGAACCTTTTTCGTTTGATTCATGTGCATGATCCTATCCTCATTGACATTGCAAGACTTCCATCTTGCCACGTTGTGGGAACCTGCATCGTGACGGACTTCAAATGGCCTCAAATAGAGCCCAGTCGAAGTGGAAAAGACCGATGCCTCAGAGTTCAAAAGAATGTCTAGAACAGTTGGATGATGCGAGGTGAGCCCGGAAAATGCGATGGATTTCAGGCCACCAAACAAAATACTGACCCTCAGGAGCCCAGAAGAAGTTCTTGTAGCTGTTAGACCTTGCAAAAACTTCATGCAGGTGACATCTACAAACAAAAATTGCTATGAAATCATACACAGCGTTTATATTGTTCACTGGGTACTCCACGGCAGATCAAAGAAACTCAAGGCCTTAAAGCCACAAGACTTGAGATGCCAAACGATTGGATCCGTTTTAAAGCAAGAATCTTCCATTTTTACGGCTACAATTGGATTCAAACGACTCTCCAAAAGACTTTTAGAACTTTCAAAAGCTAAGCTCAAAGCCTCACATTTCTCCTTGCCTCAAAAGTTGCAAATTCAAAATCGGTTTCACGTGTAGAAAAATCCGAGCTCAACCGTCTCGATCTCACCACCATGCCGGGATGGCTGAGGTCATAGATAAACCTCGGTCAGAAACTCTTCAAAACTTTGTACAAGACATATAGCTGGATAAAACGGCTTTGACATCAAATCTTAGTCTTATGTAGATTATCTTATAAATGCTTGTATGCCTTAGTCGGACTCTTTTCTCACATAGTTTTTCAACCTCAACAAAATCCTATCTATTCACGAAAATTTCGAACCAATTCTTTCTGAATATCCCACATCTTCTGGAGATTGACTGTTGTGAAACGGACCACTCCAATCCAAGGCACATCTTAGGATGATGTACAGAATCATCACTGGTCAACAAGGAAAATCGATGCCTTAGACAGAAATTTGGGTGAATTTTTGGTCAGAAGTCACCAGAACTCAGCTGTGACACCCTTTAGTCTCCCACTGCAAGCCACGCACAGAATCTTTCGCCTAGCGGCCTAGAGCAAAGGGATGCAAACAAAGAGTGTGGAAAACTTCGAAACCGATTCCACATCTGCATGAGAATCAGGATGTAGGATGCCATAAAAAAAAACATACGGAAACATTGTTTTTTTACACTGAGCTATGATGAGCTATGAAAGTAAAATCTAGGTCAATCTTCACACCTCCACGATATCCACTGGAATGTTCTTCTCCCTGATCCTCCAGATTTGTTGCTCCTGCCTCCCGAGTTGGCTGAATGTCAGTCACCGAGAGTCTCATGTACCGCAAACTGTTCACATGCCCTTGCGAACCCGGACAAACCCAGTGAAAGACCTTTATGTTCAAAGGAGTGAAGGAGTGCTTGCATGAATATGGCAATTGTTTTCCAATTAGCTGTTAGGTCAGGAAAATAGCAGTAATATGCAGTGACATTAAAAAACCTCTGACTATGACGCAGTCTTTGTCGTTCTTGACTTTCCTTCTTTTGAAAAAAATCATGTGATAGCACTTCGCACCCAAAACTTTCTCCAACTGGAAGACAAGAAGTTAGTGTCCTTTCTTGTTTGTCTTGCTGAGCATGGTAGTATTGAGGCATAAATAATCGCCTTCAGATTGCCAATGCACGGAGGCTTACACCTGCGCAGAAATCATCTGAATCATCCGAATCCGAATCCGAATTGCCTTACATCTTTCAACTCTTAAAAAAGTGAGAGAAAAAAGAACATATATATATATATATTATAGTTTATTCTTTAGTTAAAAGTGTGTCAAAGTTCTTCAAAAACACCTGTTTGTTGCATCCCTCAAATCTGTTCAAATCGTTCACTAATCTGTCGTCCCTTAGCCCTGAACCATGAGCTGCTGCTTTCAAGGCCAACAAAAACTTGTGGCTGAGGTGTAGAGGTGGCAAAAACAAAGCCTTTGAATACAATCGGTACACCTGTCAGTCTACACTTCTACACGTGAACGTTGAGAAACCTTTCTCTCCATCAACTTGCGAACTTTGGGGGATTTGCATGGATTTGAAGCTTTGTTACGTTCATATTTGTTTCTGTGAGTTCCGAACAAACAACGGCGGCCAGAGGCACTAGGCCTGTGGGATTTGTCACCTGTTGCTGGGAAACCAAAATTGGTTCAAAAAACAAAACAGTTCCAGGTTCATGTTTATGTACGAGTATAATGACTTACTCGCTCGTCGATTTTCTTAACGCAACTTAGCAAACACCTCTAAAGGGAGACAAGGGCAAGGAGTCAATACGGCCTTCAAAGGAGCGGATGGAACACATATGGCACATTTCGTATAGGTGCCTGCGATTAACAAAAATAACCTCCCACACAACCCCCAAGTCCAAGAAAAAATAAAATACAAAAAAACAAATCCCAAAAACAAATCAAAACTGAAGAATACGTGACAACTCCAAAAACAATTGGAAACAAATCAAAATAAAAATAAAAAACAACAACATAAAATAAAATATGAATACCCCCCCCAAAAAAAAAAAAAAGTAAATAAAAAAAAATGACAGGAAAAGCAAAGAACAACAACTCCCAAATCAATTAACACATGGAAAAAATGAAAAACTAGCAAAACCATACAAAAACTAAACTTGAACGTGAAACAGCTTAAGAACATGGAAATCCCATGAAATCCCTGTGCCGTGCTTGTCAGCACAAAACTTAGCAGTCGTATATGTATCAATACCATCAATACCTAAATACATAACATCAAATCATCAAATATTTCATTTCTATGAATATACAAATCATAATCATATCATGATCAGCATGTTCATGTACTTCCTCATCAAACCAACCTTGCAAACTTGACGACAGAAAGTCAACAAGCATCAGTATCCTGGATGTTTTTCCACTGAGATCTGCACTTGCCACACATAGCCCCACATAGCAGAAGACTGCTTTGGCTCGCTCTCGAAGACCTCAGTCGCTTTTTATCCAACTTTTTGCCAGTTTCTCTGTGTACACCCTTCTTGAATCTACGGAGGTTCCTTTTTGTTTGTTGGCTGACCAAGAAGCATACGAAATCAGCCTCAGCCGCTGGGGCATCATTGCGGCCATATCCCACAGCAGCCTGCTTGATCCCCTGCAAGATTGGAAATTTAATAGCCCGTGTTTAAGCATCCCTTTATCATGAAAATCCGGTTTACTGCGGACAAGAAAAATCATTAGAAGCTTGAAAAGCACGCAACTGCCTGCCCAACTGTGCCCATGGTTCAGGCCTGCTGTCGAACATGAAGTTGAGGTCCTTTGACCGCAGCTGCCTGGCTATTCAAGTTTTGAACTCTCTTGCTTTCCTGGTGATGCCAATTGTGATAAAGTCAAGCTTTGGAAAGGGCTTGGCTTGAGCATATCTTCAAAGGCGAGTTCTGTATAGATTTTGACTTCCAGGGTTTGCACGTCATGCCTGGAGCAGATTCAGCTGAACAGGCTCTACATCCAAAATCGACTGCACAACTGTGGTGTCCTGACGCAGCGGAGTATCTCCCAAGGACATGACTGCATCCCGGACGCACCCTTTCCGAAGCTGGTCCAGTGTCAGTCACTGTCCGACCACTCGCACGCCTTCTGTCACCGAGATGGCCCTCTCTCACTATCGTTGGTTGATCTCATAAAGGTGATGTCATGACAATGATACATGGATACATGTTGTAAGGAAACCGCAATGTCGAGAATGAGGTCGTCATAAGACTTATCAGGAGTCAGAGTGTACAAGGAATAAGCTTGGAACTCCTGTCACTGTTTGCCGTCACTGTATGGATGGTTACAACACAATGCCCCACATCCACACCTCCGGCTGCGCTGGAAGAACAAAGGAGGAGAGTCAAAAGCCCAGCATGGCATTGGCGATTTGCCGCTGGAATATCTGCCTGGGTGGCTCCTTAGCACATGCCTGACATAGTGATGTAACTAGAACTGTCTACATTAGCCTGATGACAACACAGGGTGCTTTGCTTATGCAAAAACAATTCGCAAGATCTAGAATCAAGAATCTAAAAAGTCATACCAAAATGCAGAGTCACTCGTCTCCAAATCTTCTTAGGGAAGTTACGCAGGCAATAATAACTAGTCGCTGAAAAACATGGAGATGGTACACCCAAGATCCGCTTCTTATTGCAAGCCCAGATTCTGAATACTCGATTTGAGAGGATGAAAATCCGTTCAGGAAAATCTTTTGATTCCTGCTTTGGTGGGGTCGGGTATGGAGACGTTTCTTTGACACGCCGAAAGCACAGACTGGCTTGCAGGGTTTCAGTCCAGTCTGTCTGAGCCACAATTTCCAAAAGCGCAGCAAAGCTCCTGTGATTATCTACTCTAGTAAAAGAATCGCTAGGGGGGCAGGTCAGTATGCAACTGCAACACGGTATTTTTGGTTCTGTTGGCCTTTGTGCAGGAACTTTGGGAATAGGAAAGCCAGCTGTTTTCGAGGGGTCTGCCCCAGGCCCACAAGTCCATCTTCTGGTCATGGGGATCATCGTAGCAAGACCGTCGAAGCCCAGAAACGATTTAACCATTTATCTTGTTTCGGCATCGTACCTCATTCATCAACACTTTCATATCAACGAGTGCGATTGGAAGCCGTCATTCTGTGCACATTTTGCCTTCTAAGCGAAAATGCAAAACAGCGATCAGCTGGCTTGCCCGACTAGAAAACGGCTTGAGCTCCGAGGACTCTGTTCAGGACAGTGTCCAAGGTTTCGAGCCCAAGTGCAAAGTGGGTTTTCAGTGTCTTTCTCTCTAGGGAAGCTTGTGCTGCACTTCCGCTGTTTGTTTTTTTAAGGTGGTAATATATGAAAGATTATTAAAGTATGTTAGTGCCTCCATGATTTAAAAGAAGCACACTTTGGAAAGCTTTGCACTGTGAAGACATATGCAGTGCACGTACTGCAGTGGTGCCGGGATTCTTGCATGTTGCACGCGCCAGGGTTCTTGGTGCGAGCTGTGCAAAATCACGACCTTACCCCGAATTCATCCCAGTGCATCCTGTAATCTGGAACCAACTTGCAAATAAACTTTATATAAAGAAAACTTGAAAGGCACGGAGAAACGGAATCTTCCCATAGCTGCTTGTGACAGTTTATTAGTGCCTAATTATCTTGCTTGTAGCACTGACTTTGATCTGCCTTTCCTGCTTCAGCCAAAATCACCATCTCATCATAACTTGGGCACTGCTATCATGCGGCCCAACATTCCAATGCTCGGGCACTCCGAGATGAACAAGCACTGCACTTGCGGAATGGTGGGTTTCCAAACAAAATAGATTGAGTCACGTGGGTGCCTACACCGAAACAACTCTCGATATCTCAGGTCCTAAGTGCAGGCTTGTTATCTTCGTTTGAATCCCCTATTCTCTGAAGGCCCTGGCTAATGACACCTATGACATCCTATTTGCTATCACTCCAGACAGTGGCCGAGCGACGCTCTGCCGCAAGCTCTTGGTGGCCTTGACTCCCAGGAGCTGCACCAAATTTGCAGGAAAAAAATGGAAAATTTGACAAAGTAAGTCTCCGAGTTTGTCAAACAATTTTGAATGTCTAATGTGTAAAGGATTGAAGCAATTCATATCAATTCATTCACAAGAAGTGACAGCATGGAACTAACACTGCCTCGAGAAGTTCTGGTGTCAATCCTGTCGGCTGATCCCAAAGCATGATGCTCGCTTCGGAAGAATAGTTCTATTGCGCCATGAAAGGATCTAGTGATATCTAGTGATACTACATGTTATGCCCACTGTGATGAAGCAATGCACTCCAAGACTGAAAGACATGCATCTCGTGGTCCCATTGCCATCAAGTTGCTGGGCCGGCGAACACGAAGACGCTGGCCAAACAACTCCTTAGAAAAAGCGCCAATTACTGCTCACAATCTGTCCAAGTCTAAGGCGTCAACAGTGTCAAGTCTTTCTGAGGGAGTAACCAAAATGGGACACAGTATATGCATAGAAGTACGATGAAGTACGTGGTATGTATGTACTGTATTTATACGAATATACAGTGTAGACACAAAGATGTTCTGTAGTATCCATCTATAATACATTGATGGCTGCTGCATGAAGAATGGAATATCCAAGGGTTCGCTGTGCGGCTGCCTCCAAGATTTTCAAAGCCTTTCGAAAGATTGAAGAGCCATGATTCTGTGTCATCGAAGATGGCAATCGCCCGAGTGGCAAGCTCTGCATTTTGAAACTGCACGAAGCAGAACCTTGAACGTTCCATGAGGGTCACCTGGGTATGCAGGGCGCAATGCAAACAGTGCCAAACACCAACAGAGCCAAATCAACTGCCCTAGTGCTGAACACAATTTCCTGCTGAAATGGACTGGATGTGACATGACTGGACTGGCACAATTTCTTGAATACCGACCACCAACGACAGGAATCTAGTGGGGCCTTTGTGATGAGCGGTCCCAACGCTGAAGAGTACTCTGGCAGCTCATGCATGGCAGGCTCCACCAAACCACGTATTACCTGCAGCAACTCGAAAAATAAACAAGGTGTAAAGCTCTCTACTCAAAAGCGCTGTTAGGCCCACAAATCAATGCTCCCGAAACCTCTTCATCGACAAGTCCTGTAGCAAGATTCCCAAAGTACACCTCGCGCATCACATTGCAGACTTGCAATGAAAGAGGAACGATAGAAGTAAAGGCTCAAAAAGTGGATCTTTCCTAGGACCTAGTCCTGGATTTGCCTGTACAGGAATATCTATTCGACCCGTGTCATGAATCGCACTTTCTCGAATGGACGTAGCGGAGCAGTAGTAGTAGTAGTAGTAGTAGTAGTAGTAGTACTGCTACTAGTAGTACTGCCAGTTTTGTACGGAGTAGGGTACAGTGTACGGCTACCATACCATGGACGTTGACACACAACACGGGAGCATATATGTAGATTACTTTAGATTACCATATAACTATTATGAACTATATGCGTACTGTACACATGCACTATAGTTGGAGACCCTAGCATCATCTAGCATTATCCTGATGTCTACCAAGCCTCGTCTCCGTCTTCAGAGACTTCATGACCTACGGACCCAAACAAAGACACTCTTCGCCAGAATACGAGATCCAAAAGAGCAATGCCTCCAGGTTGTTTCTTTTTCGTATTGAAACTTCCAAAATCATTTGATTCTTCGATCAATAATTTATTTCTATTGTTCCCTACTTGCTAGTTTACAACCATCTATCATCAAACAAAACAAGTATCGCAAAACGACATGTCCAACACCACAGTGAAATCCAAAGTAGTAGAGTCTCATTCAACTGATATTTTCCAAGCCTTCGTCACCTTCTTCAGATCCCTGCAGGTCACAAAGGAGCATTCCCGATAATAGCTGAATGCGCTTTTGCAAACGACTAATGACATGAATGAATGAGATGAACGAGATGAAAAAAACAGAAGTGGCATCCATCAAACCGGAAAGCACTTCAACTTGTCTTCGCACTAAAATCACTAGAAGAACCTGAAGAACAAAACATGACAACTTTCACTATTTTCGTTCTCTCCAATCATGTCTGAAAAAAGGCTCCCAAATGCTCGCGGCACATGTTGCGTTGCTAATGCATCTCCCAATGATATTCCACACTGGGGTGAAAGTACAGATACCTCTTGTAACCAAAACATATCTGCAATCTTGCTTCTGAAGTATGAACTTGGGGTCGGATAATTTACTTTTTCCTGCTTTTGGTATTGCTACAAGCCCCAAAACATCTACAAACATGTTCAAATTGCATCCCTGCTTTGCATCCACCTCAGCTGGTGTTTCGGCCTCGACCTATCGATCGATCTATCACACTAACACACCATAAACAAAAGGAACCATTTCGCTCCATCGTCAAGAACGATTTATGCCAGTTCTTCGATAGTTGCAGGCTTCCAAAAAACATCAACCAGCCTCAGCAATAGGTGGGGCTGCTGAGGCCTGCAGATTTTGCACATCCAAGAGCACAATCAAGTCGGATCTGTACCCTCCCAGAAACATATTTCACCCTGCACACTTCAGCAGGAGTTTCAGCCGGTGTCTCAGCTGTCCCCTATCTTCGCAAAAGAACATGGGACCGCGAGTAATTTGTGAATCATTTGTCACGTCCAGCGACCAAATTTTACTTGCATTCTTCCAATACGGGCAGCCAAAACAAAACTGAAAGCACTTTGTCAAGTTGCTTCTTGTCAGCCTCGGCCATCATTGTGCGTGTGCGGACACCCAAGGAGTCGACGTTGAACCCCCTGCTTCGGTATTTTTCCATCAGCCTCAAGTCATGTTTGCAGTAGAATTCCCTTCTGATGCGACAACACTAAGGATCCTGCTCAGCTATCGTCGTCTCTGTTATCACCCGATCATCCTGGGTTTGGGTGCGAAATGGATCATGGGAAAATGCATGCATTTCCCTATCCGTCAAAGCTGAAGTTCAACTTCGACATACGAAATACTGTGTTTTACTCGGTGAAACATCGCATTTGTGGGGTGCTATGTTGTCTAACCCAGGGAAAGAAACCGTAACATTTTTGGTAGGATTCTGCAAGAAAGTCTGATAAGGATGTCTGAGCTTAGTACTTAAAGACATCTCCAAAATTCCCAGTCAGCTTGGCAACACTTTCAGGGTGAAGCACCGTGAAATACCAGTGAAATCCGCGTGAAATACCATGTTTAACCGTGAAATTAATTGGTCGAGCTAGAGTGACACTACAACATTACCAAACATTTTCTGCTTTCGAGCAGCACTGACTGCTCTGCAAGTCAAAAAAATATACACATTTGTCCAGTGCTTGCATTCCTTACATTTGTAATGATACCAAGAGGGTGAAACATCGCATTTGTTGGTCAAACATCGTCTTTATGTACATACTGAGTTTCACGTTGACATTGGGCAAATACTGAGTTAAACTTCGACGTTTGAATTATAGAGGTTCCTACTGTTATATCCACCTCTCCCTTGGTGCCACTTGTGTGGCCTGCCGAGCAGGCGCAGGCAAATCCTCCATGGTAAGGGGAGGTACCTGAGCGATGTGTTGTTTCTTTGAAAGATAGAAATGCGAAGAAGAAAAAACGGACATGTCTCATGACTCCTCTTAAGATATCTTACATTCAGCATTTCAATCTGGGGTAGTAGAATTTTCTGCAAGAATCTCAAGAGATAAATACAAACAAACAAAAAAACATCAAAAAATAAATTTTCCACTGATCCAACAAAAGCAGCCACTAAAAATGATTGTCGTGCGAGATTTTGGAAATGTCCTGGTCATGAGTCTGGCTAGTGGGGTGAATTAGCTCATGAATGAATAAGAGAGATGAGTTTGTAAGTTTCGGCCAGGTTTGCCATCTTCTAGCAAGCTTGCATGGAAACCCCACCTCGTCCGCGTCACCGCAGCTACAGACGGCTCCGATGGCTTCAAACACTTGCTACCAAATGACTAGATGGGCCGCTACAAATACATTTCACAATCCTTTTTATCTAGAAATTAGGCCCTGATGTTGATTTGTAGCGTGCATGGGTCCACCCATAATGTAGTGAAATTCACAGGGGGAATGATGAAATAACAAAACATCATCATGTCTGAGTCTATGATGTTTCTGGGTCTAATTCCCAGCGTCTTGCAGCACGTGCGATGCTGCAATACACACACTGAAAAAACAGGGACTTGAATACGTTTGCGATGTCATGTGGTATTTCATTCAAGATGAACAACCATGACTTCAACTGGATTCCTTGGAAAAATATGCCAAAAATGTAGAAATCTTTGATGACTTCTTGCGTGAAAATTCATGGAAACGTCCAGAGTTGACGATGCGACTTTGGATCAAAAAATGCCACAACAATTTTCGGCAGGTTTTCAACTTTGTGAATTTGGCACATGGTACAAGCGGTACACGTGATACAAACATGTACAAACAATGTACAAACAGTAAAAAATTGAGAATGCCGAATGCCACTGTTGCCCCTTTTTTGAACCCAGAGGCTTACTCTGCTCTGTCACAAAACCGCAGCTGCCATCGGACGACACACTGTACATATTTCTTCCAGCCTGAACTTGAA
The DNA here is from genome assembly GCA_000507305.1 of Breviolum minutum Mf 1.05b.01. Lineage (NCBI taxonomy): Eukaryota > Dinophyceae > Suessiales > Symbiodiniaceae > Breviolum > Breviolum minutum. The sequence continues at coordinate 76,241 of DF240884.1, forward strand.
AAAGTTGATATCAATCTGCACGGTCTGCATCCCTCCTGTCCCTCTTGTCTTGTCCCCTATCCTGCGTTGGCATCATGTCTCGTCCTGTCTCCAGCTGAAATGCAGTCGAGAAGCGAACGCCTGTGACTGAGGGTCCCTAATGATGCAAAGCTCTGGGCTCAAATCTTCTCCTCAAACCGAATCATGAAATTTCGGAGTCAGGAACCAGCCGCATTTTATGAACTCAATACAGTTTCGTTCAACTCTTGGATAGAATTGCAGCTGTTTCTGCATTGCTGGTCTCTCTGAACTTGACTCTTATCAGAAAACACGAAGTAGTTTTAGTTTGACACATATTTATGGTTTCTTAGTATTGCATGAGAAACTCAACACAGTGTCTAATATTCTCAAATCCTATGCTACTATTATTTGCTCATTTTGATAACAATGTGAATATATGAATATTACATAATATTACATGTTCTGACTGGTACCACATAATTAATTTCCTTACACATTCCGTCCTCCAAGACCTCAATAACTTCCTGGTTCTTCACATCCATTGGCTCCCAGCCCTGCTGACCCAGGTGCCTTGGAAAATCCAAAGGAATCCTAAAATCAAACGAGAACTGCGACCTGAGGATCAAACGCTTCAACTGCTTCATCCCATTGATTTTCTTCCGAGCCTTAGAGCATGTCCAAGAAAAGATGCTGCAATTTGAAGTCGATGAGTCGATGATCCATGCCAACATTCATGCAAGCATTTGACAACTCTTTCTTGTTTTTTATTGCGTCCACGAAACGCTCGAACTTGTACTCGTCCAGTCTTGCAAGCACCTCAGTAGAAATGAGACAAAAAAACTCGTTCTGAAGCGGAGGGAATTTACCTCGTCAGAACTGTGGTGAATCCATGGATTTCGAGAGAAAATCTTCCCAAATGCGTGGCGAAGGGTTGGGTGGGATTTGCGTAGTCTGTGCCTATGGGCCGTGGGCACAAAGTGCCCACGTCGATGTGATGTTCATCAGGTGGAGGTTGTGCTTATTGGGCGTTGGCACAGAGTGTGTTGGATGCAGTGAGATGCGTGTGTCGGCGCTATTGCGAGCAGGATCTGCATAGGTTTGTTGTGTTGTTTTGTTTTCGGTGTGGTGGTGGTGTTCTGCTGTTGCATGGTGACAAACTTGTCGCAAAAGCGTCACAACGTCATTGGGAAAAGATGTTCGACATCGCGAGCGGTGGTCTCATGTTCCACCAATTCTTCATCTAAAAAACTCTGCATTTGGGTTGGGTACTAACAGGTTTTTTCGTCGACCAAATTTGCACTACCCTATGAGAGTCGGACGTCCTTGAAGTCTCTCATCTTGGTTTCGCGTTCATTCTTGAAGGCATTGCGGGCCGCTTCTTTGGCCTCACTAGTTTGCTAACATAAATCTTAACGAAAGTCAAATTCAAAGTCAATCAAACGGGACAAAACTATATCTTGTCTATGTATATCACGCCATGTGGAAATCTAATTTCATGTTTGCAGAGTTTTCATCAAGTCTCTGTTGTGGCTTGCTGTCAAAGCTGCCTGGTCATCCAAATGGTCATACTTCTTCGAATACTGTTTCACGTTCTTCCTGGGATGAAAAGTTCTGGTGTTGATTCAAGATTGATCAAACATGCTGAGGCAAAGGTGTAGAACAGGTTGGATATGGATATGAACGCTATGCGTTGCATTGCCCAGTTTTGACCCTCTCCTGATAGAAGACTGCTTTGCCCTTAATCGGAAAGCGTGGAAACAGTCGAATCCGTGAATCTGTGAGCCACTTCAAGAGGTCCAACTGAGCTGGCTACGTCGAGAGCAGGCATGGTGGATGAGGCCGCCAAGACTGTGCAGTTCCACAAGTGCTACCATCCATAAAACACAATGCAACAAAAACAACTCAGAAATCAGAAAAACACACACGATTCACATGTTCATCTATTCCAAGCATGTTGCCTGATACAGTGATCCAGGTTTCAAGAGATATTTCAAGCAGTCTTTGAAGAGCTAGTTTACGCAGTGGTCTACAAGGTCCCCAGCAATCTGCCAAAGCTTCTCTTTTTGCTGTCGGTGCAACACTCTGCCCTGGGCACTTGCAATGCACAACTTGAAAGAACTTGTTCATGATTTCATGATATGAAAAAAAGAACATGCGAAGTCAAACAGAAATGTCCACAGAAAGTCACAAAATCTTTCATCATCGACATGATCCTTGCCTGGAAGGTCCAAATGGCAAAACCGGCCTCCATGCTGTACTTGAAGCCACCGATCCTATTCAAAGCTGTAAATCAATTCGCAAATTCATCACAGAATTCATCACCAATTCACCGACTTTCAGAGTGCTTTGAGTGTTTTTTGGTTCCCTGAGACGTTTCCTTTTTGTGTTAAGGTCCAAGCTCATTTTGCATCGGCTGTGTCACAGCAGTGATGACATACCTCGCGAAATGCATCCAGGAAAACAGCTCCGTAGAAATCTCCGTGGAAATTTCAAGGCCTTGAAGACGGATCCCATTGCACGTCCGTGAGCATGAAGTGCTCATCCTTTTGCGAAGCACTGTGAAACAAAAAAAACTCTTCATTTTTTGTGATTTCCCTCGTAATCTACGGAACTTATGTTACCTTATGTTTGTCCCAGCGTTCCAAGCGGAGTTCTTGCTCTTTGCGGTCGAAATATGGGGACAACCTCCCTGGGATTAATCAAGGTTTGGCCCAGCCTTGTGCAAAATCTCGAGCCTTAAATGACAGATGTGACAGGTGCGAAAGGTGTCAAACTCATCGAATGCACTTGAAACGCCATGTAAAACGCCATGCCAAGGAACTTGTTGTCGCTGGTCATGCCTCCAAACAGCAGGTCACCATGACCCACTGCAGCGCACACCTCAAATGGGATTGTTTTCACTGAGATGCGAGATGTGAGATGCGAGGTGAGCCCGGAAAATGCGATGGATTTCAGGCCACCAAACAAAATACTGACCCTCGGGAGCCCAGAAGAAGTTGTTGTAGCTGTTGGACCTTGCAAAAACTTCATGCAGGTGACATCTACAAACAAAAATTGCTATGAAATCATTCACAGCGTTTATATTGTTCACTGGGTACTCCACGGCAGATCAAAGAAACTCAAGGCCTTAAAGCCACAAGACTTGAGATGCCAAATCATTGGATCCGTTTTAAAGCGAGAATCTTCCATTTTTGCGGCTACAATTCGATTCAAACGACTCTCCAAAAGACTTTAGAACTTTCAAAAGCTAAGTTCAAAGCCTCACATTTCTCCTTGCCTCAGTTGAAAATTCAAAATCAGTTTCACTTCTAGAAAAAACCCGAGCTCAACCGTCTCGATCTCGCAACCATGCCGGGATGGCTGAGGCCATAGATAAACCTCGGTCAGAAACTCTTCAAAACGGTGTAATTACAAGACATACCAGTAGCTGGATAAAACGCATTTGACTTCAAATCTTAGTCTTATATAGATTATTGTGCAGATTCTTATATGCCTTGGTCAGACTCTTTTGTCACATAGTTTTTCAACCTCAATAGAATCCTATTTATTCACCAAAGTTTTGAACCAATTCTTTCTGAACATCCCACATCTTCCGGAGATTGACTGCTGTCAAATTAAGAAATCCAAGGCACATCTTAGGATGATGTCCAGAATCATCGCTGGTCAACAAGGAAAATCGATGCCTTAGGTAGAAATTTGGGTGAATTTTTGGTCAGAAATCACCAGAACTCAGCTGTGACACCCCTTGGTCTCCCAATGGAAGCCACGCACGGAATCTTTCACCTAGTGCAAACGGATGCAAACAAAGAGTGTGAGAAAACTTCGAAACCGATTCCACATCTGCATGAGGGGATGTAGGATGCCATGAAACAAGACGACAAACCTCGGTCAATCTTCACACCTCCACGATATCCACTGGAATGTTCTTCTCTCTGATCCTGAAAATCTCCAGATTTGTTGCTCCTGTCTCGGGAGTTGGCTGAATGTCAGTCACCAAGAGTCTCATGTACCGCAAACTGTTCACATGCCCTTGCAAACACGGACAAGCCCAGTGAAAGAGCTTTATGTTCAAAGGAGTGCTTGCATGAAAATGGCTGCTGTTTTCCAATTAGCGGTTCGGAGGTCAGGAAAATAGCAGTACTATGCAGTACTGACATTTAAAAAAACCTCTGACTATGATGCAGTCTTGGTTTTTGACTTTCCTTCTTTTGAACAAATCATCTGATAGCACTTTGCACCACCAGGAACTTTCTCCAAATGAAAGACAAGAAGTTAGTGTCCTTTCTTCTTTGTCTTGCTGAGCTTGGTGTTGATGAGGCATAAATAGTCGCCTTCAGATTGCCAATGCATGGAGGCTTCCACCTGCCACGAAGAAATCATCCGAATCGAATTGAATCCGATCTGCGAGGCAACGTGCCTGGGTTCTGGATCTCGAAGCCAGCTCACGACGCGAAGGGATTTCCACCAAAACCAGCCTTGCTCAAAGTCTCAGTTGAAAGAAATGAAATGCAAATATCCATAGTTTTCTAATTTGAAAAAGATGTTTGGAACAACAAAACTACAGCGAACTGCGTGGCTATCATTACTCAAATATCTATCAAACCCCAACTGGGAAGCTACTACAAAGCGTCACATGAAGCGCCCGCCTGGCAGGGTTATTCTCCTGTTCCAAGCACCACACGCTCAGCAAGTTGTCCTGACAACTTTGTGTGTGTTGGTCTTTGCACTCATTCAAAACCGCTATGTTTCCTGAAATGATGGTATCTCACAGCAGATTCCAGATAAGAGAGCTTGTGAATCCATCTTTGGTACGAGAAGCATCTTGTTAGAATACATTAAAGTAGCAAAGACATAAACCAGAGACATTAGTCAAACCACTCAAAACCTAAACCCACAAAAACCGAAGAACTGGGATTCTGATGAACAAAAAGTACAATTTCTCTCTCTGCGTCCTTTGGAGACCACTGGAACGTTGACAAATCTGGGAACTTCATTGTCTTCTTCTTTCCCTCCTGGACATCACCAAAAGTCAGACATTTGACGAAGTCCAATGCCATTCCAGTCCCACTTTTGATGTGTTTTCTTTTGGATGGAACCAGTGCCTCATCTTTGATCAGTTCGAAGGATGCCTCAAACCGTCAACCCAAAACCCCACCCGGACCCGGTGCAGTGCAACGTCTCACATGGCTCATGAACTGCAGTTTCAAGGGTTTGCCAAGCGTCTGTTTCACGAACAGAAATAGCAGATTCGTTGCACTCTGCAAAGTACCTTTCAGAATCTTATGCAGAAAAGAGATGCTTGGATTTACAACACCAACCTGCAATCAAACAAGAGGCTTCAAGAACCCCCTTAAATGATGGCTAAATCCATATGGTCTAGATTCTTATCACATGAGGCTGAATTCAACAAAAGGCAGTTTCAACTGCCCAACGACAGAGCAATGACAGGGCAATTCATGGGGCACTTGCCATCGTAGCTCCAGAGGAAGTGAGGGAAGTCACCTCCAAGGGGAGCTACCTGAGCGATGTGTATTTTTTTGGAAAGATAGAAACACGGAGAAGCAAAAACGGACATGTCTCATGACTCCTCTTAAGATATCTTACATTCAGTATTTCAAGCTCATGTATAGACAATGAAGGTGTAGTAGAACTTTCTGCAAGAATTCAAGAGATAAATACAAACAAACAAACAAACAAACAAACAAACAAAAACACCAAACAAACAATTTTCCCCTGATCCATTGAGATGGATTAAGGTCTCAAACTGTTGGAGTTCGGCACTTGTGCACACATTCCCCGGTCAGCACTCGATGGATGCGCACCTCAAATTCGCGAATTGAGGGTGTGGAGGAGTCATGAGAAGTCAACGATTCAAAAATTGCTTCCTTCGACATTTGCAATAGGAAATGTAGAACATGAGAAGTAGTTCTCGAAAATACTTGCGCATATTTACACTAGGTCATCTACTGGTTCATCTAATATCTATTACGATATAAACATTATATCTAATGTTTTATGTGTAGTATTTTCAAAATTCAAAAATGAAGATACTGTAAATACATGAAAGAAAATCACTCAATTGGACTCTGAGGGCAGCCGACCGCTTGAGGGTCATTTTCCAATGCACCTGTACCATTCCAAGTCAAAGCATATTCCTGGCTGCAACTCGTTTCTGTGAGACAAGTGTTGGCGATGGATGACCCGGATGACATGGATGACGTTTACGACTGCAGTCCTCTGTTGGAGAAAATTCCAAATGCTTGACGCCCTCAGCGTGCCATATGTGCAGATGTTTGACAACACTTCATCTCAAAAACGGCTACATCATGTCACACAACTTGGATTCCAACATCGTGGGCGAAGCGGATCTGTGCCAACAACACATCCATTTGGCCATAACAACCAACAAAAAGAAAGATTCTGGAGGAAACTATGAAATCATGAAAACGTTGGCCATTTTTTCAGGTTCACTTTCAGGTTTTTGGCCTTCTTAGTGAATTCTGGGCCAGCCCAAAGAGCAACTCCTTGCTTGTGGAAGGTGGCTAAGAAATGCCCCAAGGGGGACCACCTCAAGGCAGTGAAATGGGAGGACAAAACAGCGATGTGAAGCTGTTTTTCCAAATGCTGAGATTCTTACTGTACCTGCCAGTCACACCAAATCCTCAGAAAACCGAAACAATCAACAAAATGAAACCAGACAAAATGAGAAAAAACAAGAGATCATGAATGAACATGAATGGTCAGTATATCTATTCTATTCAAATTATTATTATCATTATTATTATTATTATCATTATTATTATTATTATTCTGAATGTCAATTTCATCTCCAGCTATGTTTCCTTTTTTTACCCAAGTGACTTTCCGGTGCGCTTCTCTCGTTCACCACCATAGCACAAATCAGGCTCGCCTCGGAAAAAAAAAAAATCTGCTGGGGTTCATCAGAAAATCCCGGTGAAAACCTGCATCATCATCTTTTTTCCCCTTTAGGTCGCAGCCGATGGTGGTGTCGTGCCAATAGATCTCCTATCACAACAAAAAAAATACGTCAAAATCGTTGAAAGGAACAGACCTTTCAACGACTTTTGGAGTGAGGGACTGGACACTGGACACTTGACATCAAACAGCTGAATTTGCCAAGTTTCTGTTTCAGTCTGGTAGCGCAGGAGGAACCTGAGGAGAATTTATGACATATAGCCGGAACAGACTCATTGATTTTTTTCCAACATGGCTTTGAATATCGTTGTGCTCTCCAAAATCTTTGATGGATGTTTTTCCCCCGATTTTCGTGCAGCATTCGTGAATTTCTGAGGTTCCCAGGCTGCTCTCGACATTTCTTGTCCGTGAGCCACGTTCGGAAGTCGGATCTGGAATACGAGGCCAAATTCCTCTGCGCCCGGAACTCCTGAGGCCGAAGGTGATTCGCATCGTTTTTTAGGGGGGAGGAAATCCATGAAATCCATGGCATGTTTGGGAGCCAAAATCACAAACAAGTTTTTTCTCAAATTTGAAATTTGAATTGAAACACATCTTGCCCCCCCAATAAAAAAGAACACAAAAAAACACATCACCCAAAAATCATCAACAAAACAATGGATGTGATGTGTCCAAGGCTCACTGGCGCGGCTGGTGATCCGATTGAAATCGTCCATCTTCACCACTTTGAACCTCGAGCGACGACTTCGAGAACGACTCCGAGTTTTTTGAAGAAAAAATAGTAAAGGTTTTGTCTGGGAACACCCAAAACCGTAACCCTGGCTTAGATAACAAGAACGTCAATCGGGATCACCCCAGCCGGTTTGACAGCAAGCTCCCTTATAAACATGAAAGCAGCTATCCAAACACCGACAATCACCCGATGTATGCGTGAAGGTACCTAGCAAATTGGGACCCAAAAACCCCCCACACTTTGCTGTGAAGTTTTCTGCACACCTTCTCACTGCTGCTGACCACGAAGCTGCGACGGTTTTGATAGGATGTCTCAACAAAAAACAAAGAATCCCGTTTGAATTTTCACACCGCACAGTTCGCTACATATGACTTCCGGAAACTTAAAACACGGGTTTGCAAACCACGAAGCATTCAGCTCAAGTCTTCAAGCTCAGCGCTTGCAAGCCAAGCACCACAAGCGCGATGTTTCTCGCACTTGCAAACTTATTGAAAAATCTGCCACTCCCAAAAAAATTGAAAGATTGAGCTATTGTCGTTAAACAGTTTGGTTGAACATGTGCATTGGAGGATTTTGAAGAAACCAACCGGCAGACTAGCAAACGCAACGGTTCATTGCAGCTTATCTCATCGACCTACGAGATGCTTATACTTGTATAGTATTCACTCCATCTTAGTGTAAAGCTGAACCATCATACCAACGTGTGTCTATACGACAACGTTTGGCTCAAGACTAAGCACTTGCTCATAGTCACAAAAAAACCGCTTTCGCTATCTTTCGCTGACCTATGGTGTTTACAGATCAGGGCAACTACGGGTACAGGTTTTTCAGATACAGGTTTTTCAGAAACCGGTTTTTCAGATACAGGTTTTTCAGATACAGGTTTTTTAGATACAGGTTTTTCAGATACTGGTTTTTCAGGTACAGGTTTTTCAGATACAGGTTTTTCAGAAACAGGTTTTTCAGATACAGGTTTTTCAGATACAGGTTTCTCAGGTACAGGTTTTTTAGATACAGGTTTTTCAGCTACAAGTTTTTCAGATACTAACTTTTCAGATACAGGTTTTTCAGATACAGGTTTTTCAGACACAGTTTTTCCAGATACAGGTTTTTCAGAAACAGGTTTCTCAAAAACCGGTGGTTTTTCAAACACAGGTTTTCCAGATACAGGTTTTTCAGAAACCGGTTTTTCTAGATACAGGTTTTTCAGCTACTAGGTTTCTCAGGTACGGGTTTTTTTAGATACAGGTTTTTTCAGCTACAGGTTTTTCAGATACTGCTTTTCAGAAACAGGTTTTCCGATACAGGTTTTCTAGACATAGTTTTTCAGATACAGGTTTTTCAGATACTGGTTTCTCCGATACAGGTTTTTCAGATACAGGTTTTTCATATACGGATCTTTCAGACACAGGTTTTTCAGATACAGGTTTTTCAGATACAGGTTTTTCAGATACAGGTTTCTCAGGTACAGGTTTTTCAGATACAGGTCTTTCCGATACAGGTTTTTGAGATACACGTTTTGCAGATACAGGTTTTTCAGAAACCGGTTTTTCAGATACAGGTTTTTCAGATACAGGTTTGTCAGAACCCGGTTATTCTGAAACAGTTTTTTCAGATACAGGTTTTTCAGAGCAGGTTTTTCAGAAACAGATTTTTCAGATACAAGTTTTTCAGATACAGGTTTTTCAGAAACCGGTTTTTTCAGATACAGGTTTCTCAGGTACAGGTTTTTTAGATGCAGGCGTTTTTCAGATACTGGTTTTTCAGCTACAGGTTTTTCAGAAACTGGTTTTTCAGGAAAAGGTTTTTCAGATACTGGTTTCTCCGATACAGGTTTTTCAGATACAGGTTTTTCATATACGGATCTTTCAGACACAGGTTTTTCAGATACAGGTTTTTCAGAAACAGGTTTGTCAGAACCCGGTTATTCTGAAACAGGTTTTTCAGATACAGGTTTTTCAGAAACTGGTTTTTCAGAAACAAATTTTTCAGATACACGTTTTTCAGATACAGGTTTTTCAGATACGGATCTTTCAGACACAGGTTTTTCAGATACAGGTTTTTCAGATACAGGTTTTTCAGATACAGGTTTTTTGGATACAGGTTTTTCAGAAACTGGTTTTTCAGATACAGGTTTTTCAGATACAGGTTTTTCAGATACAAGTTGTTCCGATACAGGTTTTGAGATACAAGTTTTCCAGATACAGGTTATTCAGAAACCGGATTTTCAGATACAGGTTTTTCAGATACAGGTTTTTCAGATACAGGTCTTTTAGCTACAGGTTTTTCAGATACAGGTTTTTCAGACACAGGTTTTCAGAAACCGGTTTT